>CM039125.1:45972-115972 GCA_022036555.1 Microstegium vimineum | reverse complement strand
CCCCCGGGGGGCCCCCGGGGGGGCCCCCCCCCCCCCCCAACCTTTTTCCCCCAAAACCCCCCCCCCCCCCCCGGGGAAAAACCCCCCCCCCCCCGGGGGGTTTAAAACCCCCGGCCCCGGGGGGGGGGGCCCCCCCCCCCCCCTTTGGGGGCCCAAATTTCCCCGGGGGGGTTTGGGGGGAGGGGAGGAAAAAAAAAAAAAACCAACCCCCAAAAAATTTTTTTTTTGGGGGAAAAAACCCCCCCCGGGGGGAAAAAAGGTTGGGAAAAAAGAATTTTCCCAAACCCCCCCGGGGGGGGCCCCCCCCCCCCAAAAAACCCCCCCCCCCCGGGGGGGCCCCCCGGCCCAAAAACCCCCCCCCCCCCAAACCCCCAAAAGGGGCCCCCTTTTAAAAAAAGGGGGGGCCCCGACCCCCAAAAAAACCCCCCAAGGGGTTTTTTTAAAAAAAATTTTTAAAAAAGGGGGGGGAATTTTGGGGTTTTTGGCCTTTGGTTTTGGGGGGGGTCCCCCCTTTTTTCCCCCCTCGCCCCCAAACCCGGGGAAAAGGGCCCCCCCGGGGGGAAAAATTTTTCCGCCCCCCTTGGGGGGCCCCGGCCCCCGGGGTTTTTGGGGGCCCCCCTTTTTGGCCCCCCCCGGGGGGGGGGGGGGGGGCCCCCCCCCCGGGGGGGGCCCCCCCCCCCCAGGGAAGGCCCCGGGGGGGGTTTTCCCCCTTTTTGGGGGCCCCCCCGGGGACCCCGGGGGAAAAAGAAGGGGGGGGGGCCCCCTTTAGGCCCCCCCCCGGGCCCCCTTTTCCCCCCCCCGGGGGGGCCCCCCCCCCCCCCCAAAAAAAACCTTCCCCCCTTTTTTTTCCCCCCCCCCCCCCCCCCCCCGAAAATTTGGGGGGGGGGAAAAAAGGGGGGCCCCCCCCCCGGGGCCCCCCCCGGGCCCCCCCGGGGGGGCCCGGGGGCCCCGGGGGGCCCCCCCCGGGGGCCCCCCAAAATTTTTAAGGGGGGCCCCCCCCCCAAAAAAAAGGGGCCCGGGGGCCCGGGGGGGAAACCCCCCCCCCCGGGGGGGCCCCCTTTTGGGGGGGCCCCCCCCCCCCCCCCCCCGGGGGGAAAAACCCCCCCGGAAAAAAGGGGCCCGGGTTCCTTTAAAAACCCCCGGGGGGCACCCCCCCCCCCCGGGTTTCCCCCCGGGGGGCCCCCACCCCCCCCGCTTTAAAAAAGGGGGGGGGGAAAAAAAAAAATTCCCCGGGAAAAAAAAGGGGGGAAAAGGGGAAATTTAAAAATTCCCCCCCAAAAAAAAAGGGGGGGGGCCCCCCCCGGGGGGCCCCCCCCCCCCCGGGGGGGAAAAAAAAAAAAACCCCCCTTTTTTAGGGCGGGCCCGGGGTTTTCCCTTTAAAACCCCCCGGGGGGGGCCCCAACCCTTCCCCGGGGCTTTTGGGGGGGGGGGTTTTTTCCCCCCCTTTCCCCCAAAAAATCCCCCCCTTTTGGGAACAAGGGGCCCGGGGTTTAAAGGAAAAAAGGGGGGAAAAAAAAGGGGGGGAAAAAAAAAAAAAAAAGGTTTTTTTTTTTTAAAAAAAAAAACCCCCCCCCGGGGGGGCCCCCCCTTTTTTTCCCCCAAGGGGGGGAAAAAAGGGGGGGGGACCCCCGGCCCCTTTCCCCCTTTTTTTTTTAACCCCTCAAAACCCCCCTTAAAAGGGGGGGGGGCCCCCCCACCCGGGGGGCCCCCCAAAAGGGGCCCCCCGGGGGGGGGGGGGCCCCCGGGGGCCCAAAAAGGGGGCCCAATTCCCCCCCGGGGTTTGGGGGGCCCCCCCCCCCCCCAAAAAAACCCCGGGGTTTGGGGGAAAAAAGGGGGGGGGGGTTTTTCCCCCCCCCCCCCTTGGGGGGTTTGGGGGGGGGGGGGGGGGGCCCCCCCCCCGGGGGGCCCCCCCTTTTTTTGGGGGGGGGGGCGCCCCCCCCTTTAAAAAACCCCCCCCTTTTTTTTGAAAAGGGGGGGAAAAAACCCCCGGGCCCCGGGGGAAAAAAAACCAAATTTCCCCCCCCCCCCCCGGCCCCCGGGGGGGGTTCCCCCCCGGGCCCCCCCTTTTGGGGGGGGCCCCCAAAGGAACCCTTTTTAAGGGGGGGGGAAAAGGGGGCCCCCCCCGGCCCCGGGGGGTTTCCCCCCGGGGGAAAACCTTTGGGCCCGGGGGGGGCCCCCCCCCCCCCCCCCCGGCCCCCCCCGGGGGGGGGGGGGGTTTAAAAACCCCCTTTTGGGGGGCCCCCCCCCTTTCCCCCCCAAAAACCCCCCCGGGGGGGGGACCCCTTTCCCCGGGCCCTTAAAAACCCCCCCCCGGGGCCCCCAAAAAGTTGGGGTTTTTTTTCCCCCCCCTTTCCCCCCCCCCCCCCTTTTAAATTTTTGGGGAATTTTTGGGTTTTTTTGGGGGGGCCCCCTTTTTTTTTTTTCCCCCCGGGGGCCCGGGGGGAAACCCTTTTTTTTAAAAGCCCCCGGGGCCCCAAAAACCCCCCCCCAAAAGGGGGGGGGGCCCGGAAAAAAATTTTTTAAAACCCGTGGAAACCCTTTTTTTTGGGGGGGGGCCCCCCAAAAAAGGGGGGGGCCCCGGGGGTTTTCCCCCCCCCCCAGCCCAAAAAAAACCCCCCGGGGGGGGGGGCCACAGGGGCCCCCCGGGGGGGGAAGGGGCCCCCCCCCCCCGGGGTTTTTTCCTTTTTTTGGGTTTTTTTTAAAAAAAAAACCCCCAAACCCCCCCAAAGGGGGGTGGGTTTCGGGGGCTCGCTCGATCGACTCTTCGACGGCGACGCCACCTTCGCCCCCCCGGTCTCCGCCTGCGCCGGCGGGCCCGGCACCCGGGCGGTCGACGCAGCGGGCGTCGGGGGCTCGCTCGATCGACCCCCCGACGAGGGCCGCGGCGTCTGCGACCGCGTCCGCCGCGGTGCGACTTCTGGCGAGGCCACGGGGCGCTCCGCCCGTGGCCCAACTTCAACAGGAGGGGCCGACTTCGAGGTCGACCCCCCTCCCCACCGGTAGCAGCATCCGCCTGCTCAGGCGCCGTCTCCTCATCCTCCGCGTCCTCCTCCTCCGAGGGCGACAGCTCCTCATCGAGGCCCAACCGCCTCTGTTGGGCCCGACGCTGCTTCCTCTGCTCTTTCTCTAGAGCCTTCTTGGTCTTCCTCTCCTTCTTCTTGTCCTTGTCGTGGCCCTCGTGGCCGGTCCTCCGCACCGGCGGAAGCGAGCGCTTGTAGGACACATTCCCCTGCGGAGCGAGGTGGTCAGAGAACAAGCAGAAAGGACGGGAGGGGCGGGCGCGAGGACTTAAAGTAAAAGGAAGGATCTTACCAGCTCATAGAAGCCCTCGTCCGGCTTCATGGGGACCTTCGCGACATCCTTGAGGGCGAACCCCCCCCCGCGAAAAAGCGGCGGACGCGGCTGGGCCACGCGGTCTGGGGTCAACTCCTCCTCGACGAAGCGGCACCCCGACACATCGACCCCCGGACCCATCTCGTCAAGACGGAGGGTCGAGCCATCAGCGACAGAACCCCCCGTCGGTGGAACGCTGATGCAGCAATCTCCGCGGTAAGGCCCTTCTCCTTCAGACGCCTGAGCTCATTTAGAAGCCATTAGAATCCTTTTAGCTTTTGCGGCTTCTAAGGGTTTTAAACTTTTTCAAATGGACGTTAAAAGTGCTTTCTTAAACGGCTACATAGAGGAGGAAGTGTATGTTAGACAACCTCCCGGTTTCGAAAATCCCAAGTTTCCAAACCATGTTTTTAAACTTCACAAAGCTTTGTATGGTTTGAAACAAGCACCTAGAGCATGGTATGATAGGCTAAAAACCTTTTTGCTTGCTAAGGGTTTTAAAATGGGATCGGTAGATAAGACGTTGTTTCTCCTCAAGCAAGGCAAAGACACTCTCCTTGTCCAAATTTACGTGGATGATATCATCTTTGGTGGTTCTTCTCATGCTCTTGTTGCCAAGTTTGCAGATCTTATGAGCAGGGAATTTGAGATGAGCATGATGGGAGAGTTGACTTTCTTTCTCGGGTTGCAAATCAAGCAAACCCGAGAAGGTACGTTTGTGCATCAAGGCAAGTACACGAAGGATATCTTGAAGAAGTTTGACATGGGCGAGGCAAAGCCCCTCTCGACGCCTATGTCAACTACTACTGCCTTGGATGCGGATGAGGAAGGAGAAGCGGTGGACCAGACAGAGTACCGCAGCATGATCGGGTCGCTTCTGTACCTGACGGCGACCCGGCCGGACATTCAGTTCGCCGTCTGCCTGTGTGCTCGCTTTCAGGCGTCCCCACGGACATCGCACAAGCAGGCGGTGAAACGCATCATGAGGTACTTGCGCTTCACTCCCGAATTTGGACTTTGGTTTTCTGCCTCCTCCTCTCTTATGCTTTGTGGTTATTCTGATGCCGATTTCGCCGGTTGTCGTCTTGATCGGAAGTCCACTTCTGGGACTTGCCAGTTTCTCGGATCTTCTCTGGTGTCTTGGTCTTCTCGCAAACATTCTAGCATGGCACAGTCGACGTGCGAAGCTGAGTACGTTGCCGCGGCTAGCTGTTGTTCGCAGTTGCTTTGGATGATTGCGACTTTGAAGGATTTTGGTCTTGAGCTTACTAAAGTGCCTCTGCTTTGCGATAGCACGAGTGCCATTAGTGTAGCAAAAAATCCCGTGCTTCATTCTAAGACCAAGCACATTGATGTTCGCTTCCACTTTCTGAGAGATCACTATGAGAAGGGCGACATTGACCTCCGGCATGTCGATACCCAAAACCAGCTTGCGGATATTCTCACAAAACCTCTCGATCAAGTTGCGTTTTCTCGCCTTCGGGGTGAGTTGGGTGTTTGCTTCCCTTTTTAGTTGAGGGAAGCTCTTTGTGTTTTTTTTCTTTTTTCTTTTTCTTTTTGGTTCTTTTTGTCTTTTCTTTTAATTGGTGTCATTGCATTTTGCATCTCATTTGCATTTGTGACATAGTTCATATTAAGTTTCATACCTATAGCCGATATAATGAATCTATGCTCTGTTTGAGGTGCTTTATGTGTCTATGGTGTTGCCTAACTTAGACTCTCTTTGATATTTTGATATGCAATAGAGCTAAGTTAGAAAAGCTTTAAATCTGATTTTAATTCCCCATGTCACCTCTGAAATGGCACTAGCATGTGTAGGCTTTTGAAGATCCTTCTTGGCTGCCTTATATATAGCTTGTAACTATGGCTCTTCATTGTTTCATTCACTTCCATTGAGCACCATGCTTAAAATTGAACTAAAATGAAATTGCTCTCTGTTTTGTGAATTGGAAAGATCGAGTTGGGTCTGCATTGTGAGCACTTCACCGTGTGTTCAAGACTGCTTCCCATATGGGTTGATACTTGAGAGGTATCGTGTATGACCAAAACCGGTGTGTTAAGTCCTTTGACTTCGCCCGGTTGGTAAGCAGTGGCATCACTTTGCTTACAACCACTCGCATACAACTTAAATGTACCTAAAACTGAATTTTGGCTGCAAAACTCTGAAATTTGAAAAATTCATTCAGTTGGGTCATTGGCTTGTTGTATGAACTTTGCTAGGGATAGTTTTACTTGCTATACATGAGATTGCTTTGAGATAGGTCCTATCTTGTTTGCCATGTCTAGTTGTCTCTAGGAGGTGATACCCATTCCTTGCTCACACATGTAATGCTCTCTAAAATAGCTTCTAAAGTGATCTTTAGCTCAACCTGAGTCTTAGTTGGGCACGTAGAGATTTTCCTATTCTCACAGGATCACATCACTTAGAGCATCCTTTCATTGTCTTAGCTCTATGTATGAAGCTTGTTGCACTCATTTTGCATATCATGGCATTTGTGGCCGGTTCTTGGGTTTTGAGCTTTGATGAGATTCATGTGTCAACAAGGGGGAGAGATGTGCATTTCACTCCATCTACACTTAAGGGGGAGAGTTGTGCATTGTGGGAAGAAAGCATGGGGGAGAGTTATCTGGGAGAGTTATCTGTTCAAGCGGGGATGGCACGTGGCGGAATCCTGGAGGTTGCGTCGAGGCGACGGCAACTCCTGGTAGGAAGCGGGGCCATCCATTCAAATCGAGGGAGATATTTACCGGAGCTTGAACTGCAATGCTTAGGCTAGGTAGTTCACTCATTGTATCTAGGGGGGTCTTTGGGAAATAGCCAAAGCCTCTAATAAATAAAGGATGAAGGGGTATCCTCATTCTATCTCTTGAACCCTAATCACTTTGCCCCAACTCTCTCTCTCTAACCTCTCTCTAGTTCATGAGATCCCTAGGTTATTTTCACCAACCTCTGTAAGAACTTGAGTTTGTTGTGAGGAATCGGAGGCCGTAACCTCCGTAAGCCATGGTGGCTTCGATTTCTTGATCATGTCGCTGTTTTGCTTGTGTTCTTCGCGTTTTGCTTTTGCTCCCTCTTTTTCCCGAGATGATTTCTCTTTGTAGGGAGTAGCTCTTGCAAATCCGTTTGAACCAAGTTGTTCGTATTCGTGAGGAGCATCTTTGCACCAAAGGAATTCCCCTCAAACCTCACGAGTGCGTAGATCGGGCGATTTCTTTGCGGTGTTCTTCGTTCTTGCCCCTTCTCCCCCAAATCCTCGTTTCCCGTTATTTCTCACCAAATTGAGCGATGATTTCTTAGGATTAGCTCCCCAACTGTACAAGGATCATGCCTACAAAGTTTGGTTGCAGTTGGAGTTCACGGTTGAGTTTTGGTAAGATTTGGAGGAGAAATCACGATTTTTGGGTTAACTGTGCAGTTTTCGGGAGCGTCGGACGCTCCAAGGGTTTTGCGTCGGACGCTGGGGCGTGCTGACGTCAGCGTCCGTTGCCTCGCTGGTTGACGTTTTTCGTTTTTGGCGTCGGACTCTGGCGACGGACCGTCCTACGCCAGCGTCCGTCGCCCTCAGTCAGCGTCCTACGCCAGCGTCCGTCGCCCTTCCAGTAGGGGCTGATTTTTCTGGGTGCGTCGGACTCTGACGACGGACCGTCCTACGCCAGCGTCCGTCGCCCTTCCAGTAGGGGCTGTTTTTTCTGGGTGCGTCGGACTCTGGCGACGGACCGTCCAACGCCAGCGTCCGTCGGCCTTCCAGCAAGGATTTTCAGGATTTTCTTCGTCGCTGTTTTGGCCGTTTCTCCCTCTTCTGGACTCCGAATTGAGTTCCGTTTGTTGCGTTGGTTTCGTAATCACGTATGGAACTTGATGAAACACTTTTGAGACCAGTTGTCATAAGTAGTTTTGGGAGAGATCTCTTCTCTTCTCCATAGGGTTTGAGAGCCTCACTATCGGTGTCACGGTTTGAGTGCTTGGTTTCTGGAAGATCCGCTGTACCTCTTGGTCTTCGCCAAAGGTATCCACCCTCTCTAGGGTCGTGATCTTGCTGGTGGAGTAAGCTGGCTTGCTGGGGTTGTTTTTGGGAAGAGTGGCCCGAATTTTTCCGAGTGAAATTTGAGGCTCCCATTCACCCCCCCCCTCTGGTCGCCGTTCTCGGTCCTTCA
Organism: Microstegium vimineum; assembly: GCA_022036555.1. Taxonomy (NCBI): domain Eukaryota; kingdom Viridiplantae; phylum Streptophyta; class Magnoliopsida; order Poales; family Poaceae; genus Microstegium; species Microstegium vimineum. Next base: position 108,484 of record CM039125.1, on the reverse strand, counting down.
GTTTCTTTGAAAATTCCTGTCTTTTTTTATTTTTATTTCTCTCCCTTTATTTTTTTATTCTTGTTGATTTCATATCTATTCTTTTCATTGACAGATGGCACTCTCGTTATCACACAAGAGAGGTATCTTGGTCAATTGACATCCGAAATCTTTTAAGGTTTGCCTCATCCAAAGTAGTTGAGCACAACATGCGCCAGCTGCAACATACTCGGCCTCGGCTGTGGAAAGGGCTACACAATTTTGCTTTTTAGAACTCCAAGACACTAGGGACCGTCCAAGGAATTGACACGTCCCCGAAGTGCTTTTTCGGTCTACCTTGCAATCGGCGTAATCGAAATCCGAATACCCAAGTAGATCGAACTTAGAGCCCTTAGGATACCATAAGCCAAGGTTAGGAGTGAAAACTAGATATCTCAAAATTCTCTTAACGGCCATTAAATGGCACTCTTTCGGGTTAGCTTGAAATCTAGCACACATGCACACACACTAAGCATTATGTCCGGCCTAGATGCACATAAGTAAAGGAGAGAGCCGATCATGGAACGATATACCTTAATGTCCACGGATTTCCCTCCTTCATCAAGATCAAGATGTCTATTAGTTGACATGGAAGTTTTGATTGGCTTAGCATTGGCCATGTCAAACTTTCTCAACATATCATGGGTGTACTTGGTTTGGCATAAGAAAGTCCCTTCCTTGAGTTGTTTGATTTGAAAACCGAGGAAGAACTTTAGCTCACCCATCATAGACATCTCAAATCTCTTAGTCATAATCCTACTTATGAGTGAAGAGAGTAGGATCCGCTTTGCCTATTTCAAAGTCTTGTTTGATCAAAAAGTCCTTAAAGCATTCATACCATGCTCTTGGTGCTTGCTTACGCCCATAGAGCGCCTTATGGAGCTTGAAGACATGATGAGGGAACTTTGAATCTTCAAAACCCGGTGGCTGCTCAACATAGACCAACTCTTGGATAGGGCCATTGAGGAATGCACTCTTCACATCCATTTGTTGAAGCTTGAAGTTATGATGGGCAACATAGGCCAAAAGCATTCGAATTGCTTCAAGCCTAGCCACCGGTGCATATGTCTCTTCGAAGTCTAGGCCCTCCACTTGAGTGAAACCTTGAGCCACCAATCTTGCCTTGTTCCTTGTCACCACGCCTTGCTCATCTTGCTTATTGCGGAAGACCCATTCGGTTCCAATCACATTAGTGTTGGGTCTTTCCACTAATGACCAAACTTTGTTTCTTTCAAAGCTATTGAGCTCTTCTTGCATAGCCATCACCCAATCAGCATCATCTTGCAGAGCCATCACCCAATCAGCTTGCTCAACCTTGAGAGGTTCCAAAGAGGAGACAAAAGAGTAAAATTGACAAAAGTTTGACAAATGTGAACGAGTAGTTACTCCCCTTCGGAGACTCCCAAGTATGTTATCAACGGGATGATCCTTTTGAATTGTTTGCCTCAATCTTGGGTGTTCTGTGGCTTCTTGTTGATCAGCTTGGTCATCATACTCATACTCTTCAAAGATAGGTTGTAGGTTTCTTGGAGTAGCAGGAGATGGGCAGGCTGTTGCCTGCCTGCTGGGTCCGGCAATGCCGGCCTCTGGCCTGGCAGTGCCGGCCACAGGGGCAGAGCCCTAACCAGGGAGCACTGCTGGCCCATTTTCTTCCAATCTTGGGGCAGTAGCTTCACCGTCTTGAGGTTCCACATCTGTGGCCTGAACTTCTTGTGGTCTGATGTCACCAATGGCCATGTTCTTGATTGCTTCACATGGTGGTTCCTCATTACCTACAACCACTTGATCAATTTGCTCTACTTGAGAGCCATTAGATTCATCAAATGTCACATCTATCGCGATTTCAATTTTCCCTAAGGTCTTGTTGAATACACGATAGACATGCTCATTTGATCCATAACCAAGAAGAAAACCTTCATCAACTTTAGGTGCAAACTTAGAGATTTTGGGTTTCTTGTTAAGTATGAAACACTTGCACCCAAAAACTCTAAAGTATGACATCTTTGGTTTGTTACCGTTAGGATTTCATATGAAGTTTTCTTCAAGATCTTGTGTAGATAGAGCCGGTTGATGGCATGACAAACGGTTTTGACGGCTTCGGCCCAAAAGATATCCGAAGTCTTGTACTCATCTAGCATTGTCCTTGCCATATCAATGAGTGTCCGGTTCTTCCTCTCTACCACACCATTTTGTTGAGGTGTGTATGGAACTGAAAACTCATGCTTGATCCCCTCATCATCAAGAAACTCCTCCACTTGAGTGTTCTTGAACTCGGTTTCATTATCACTATGAACTTTCTTGATTTTGAAACTGAATTCTCTTTGTGCTCTTCTAATGAAGGTTTTCACCTTATCTTGCACTTATGCCTTATCATACATGAAAAACACCCAAGTGAAACGAGTAAAGTCATAAAAAATAACTAAACCATGTTTGTTACCGCCAATGCTTATATAGGCCACAGGTCCAAAGACATTCATGTGAATTAGATCCAATGGTTTCTTGGTGGAGACAATGCTCTTTGGTGGGTGAGGTGCACCTACTTGCTTTCCGGCTTGACAAGCGCTACAAATTCTATCCTTCTCAAAATGAACATTGGTTAGTCCAAGAATGTGTTCATCTTTTAAGAGTTTGGCCAAGTTCCTCATCCCAACATGAGCTAGTCGGCGATGTCATAGCCAACCCATGCTAGATTTTGCCACTAAACAAGTCTCAAGCTTAACCTTACTTTTGTTGAAATCAACTAGGTAAAGCTTGCCCTTCAAACGACCCGTAAAGACAATAGAGGAATCCTCCCTCTTAAAGACTTTCACACCCTTATCCGTAAAGAGACAATTGTAGCTCATCTCACACAATTATGAAACCGACAACAAGTTGTAACTTAACGAATTCACATGTAATACATTTGAGATGGAATGATTAAGAGTAATAGCAACTTTACCAAGTCCAATCACTTCCCCTTTGGAGTTGTCACCGAAGACGATATTCTCACTTGCATTTAATGTAGGGGAATATGATGAGAACATACTCCTCTCTCCGGTCATATGATTTGTACATCCACTATCAAGCACCCAACTTGATCCACCAGAGGAGTATGCCTACAAAACAAGTTTAGTTCCTAGATTTAGGTCCCCAATCAATCTTAGGGCCTTGCATGTTAGTCATAACAATTTTTGGAACCCAAATATTTATGCTCCTTTTATCATGTTTCTCATCACCCACAAATTCTGCAATGACTTTACTACGGTCATTGCATTTCAACATGTAGCATGAGGACAAGCTTCCTTGGGGTGACCTTTTCTTGGGTTGATATGCAAACTTGTTTTTGGCCACTCAGATTGAGTCATTGGGTTTCTGAGAAACATGCTTTTGCTGGAGCATACTATTGGCATGGGCTTGGGGCTTAGCTTTATCAGGTGAAGCAATGGTAGCCTTCCCTTTCTAGGAGCGCGGCACTGCCGACCTGAGGTCCGGCACTGCCAGCCTCTGGTCCAGCAGAGCAGTTGTCTGTGCAAGCTTATCTGCACCAATGCTTCCCTTCTTCTCAAACTTGACACACTCAATACTTTTGATCATTTTTCTACCATTGATTTTACCTCCTTGAGTGTGTCCAAGCCCATCTTTAATTGATGGATGTCTTCCATCCTTGTATTGAATCTTCTTGGGCTCAACTTTGTCTTTGCCATTCTTCTTTGAAACTGAAATGACATTGTTGAGTCTTGCTATTTCTTTCTTCATGGCCTCCATGTTGGCAAGATTAGTGGAATAGGCATTCATATCAACATTATAGCATTTTCCACAACCTTGACTAGTGGATGGAGAAGAGAGCATCAATTGCTTTAGAGAGATGTGAGTTGCCCTCCCAAAGAAGAGAGTATTGTGCCTCAAGCTCTTGATGCTTTTCAGTTAAGCCACAATGCTTTTGCTTGAGGTCACCACACTCCTTAGTGAGAGCATGAGCTTCTTGTTCTTTGTCCAAAGCCTTAGTCAAAGAGTTCACCTCACTTCTTTCTAATGCAAGGGCTTCCTCACTAGCAATATAAAGATCATCTTGTTTGATAAGAGTCTTTTCTCTAGATGCTAGCTCAGCTTTGGTTGCCTTTAATTCATCCAATATATTAGCAATGAAGAGTTTGGTCTTAGGATCCATTTTACTAGTTATTTCATTTATCTCTTCATCACTAGATTCATCATCACTAGAGCAATCACTAGAATCACTACTAGAGATGTCTTTGGGGGGAGGAGCTTTGGCTTGGTTTTACCTTCTCACCCTTTGCCATGAGACAAGTGTGAGGGAAGCCTTCATCATCGGACATATTGTTGAAAAGCCTTGGTGAAGTGGATGGCTTGTGAATAGCTATGGTGGACATCTCCTCTTCTTCACTTGAGCTATCGGTTGATTCATCCCAACCATGTCCAATGTGAGCTTCACCCACATTTCTTCTTCCTTTCTTGTAGTCACCCTTGTCTTCTCTCTTGACTTTGCCAAATTTGTTGTCCTTTTTCTTGTTTGGGCAATCGGCAATGAAGTGCTCGGTGCTACCACACCTAAAGCAAGTTCTAGATTTCTTGATTGGGAACTTTCTCTTCATGAGCTTGTACCCATTGCTCTTTATGCCCTTATTGAATCTTCTCATGAATAGGGCCATGCCATCTATGCTTTATTCTTGCTCATCTTCACTTCCATCATCACTTCATGTTGAAGCTTCGGGTTCATGTTTGATGGCTTTGGTTGCTTGAGCTTTGCTTGAAGATGATTGCTTGCTGTTTTTGGAACAGCTAGGGGCTGATTTCTTTGTGCTCTTGTTTGCCTTGAGAGCCACATCTTTGATCTTCATGCCCTCCAACCTTGCTTGCATCTCTCCAAGCTTCTTCATTTCTTGTTCTTCTTCTCTTTGTAGATCAAAAGTGATGATCCTTCCAAGCACATCACTTGGTGTGAAGTACTCAAACCTCTTCTTGTCTCTAATTAATGTTACAACGGTTTCATTTCTTGGAGAATAGGCTTCAAGCATGATATTGACAACCTTGTGGTCATTGAATTCTTCACCACCAATTCCTCTTATCTTGCCAACCATAGTCATCAATCTATCAAACATTTCTTGTGGCCCTTCACCTTCATTGATCACGAACCGGTTGAGCTTGGCCATCAACAAATCAATCTTGGACTGCCTCACTTTGCTCACACCTTCATGTGCAAGGTGCAAGGTGTCCCATATCTCCTTGGCAACCTCCAAGACCATCACCTTGTTGTACTCATCACCATTTAATGCACTTAGCAACACACTAGTTGCTTGTGCATTGAGTTGTATGCAGCGAAGCTCGGTGGTGGTAGAGCTTGTGGGATCAATCATAGGATCACATTCTTTGTGCACAATCTCCCAAGCACTGAGGTGAAGACCTACAAGATAAGCTTTCATCAAGTGTTTCCACTTGGCAAAGTTAGTCCTATCAAAATGAGGCAATTTGCCCGTGGGGACATAGAATAAAGGTTTATGCTCATGTTTAGAGATGGATGAATAATCAAAGGATATCGCGGAGTATTTCTTGCTGCCCTCCTTCTTCTTCTTCTTCTTCTTCTTCTTCTTCTTCTTCTTCTTCTTCTTCTTCTCATCCTTGTTCTCTATCTTGGAGGCATGGTAAGATACATCATCATCACCGTCAGAGCTACTTGATTCAATCTCCGCTTGAGAGGCTTGCTCTTTGCTTTTCTTGAGCTCCTCCTCCTTTGCCTTGAGCTCCTTCTTGAGAGCTTTCACTTCTCTTCTATGAAGCTTCTCAGCAAGCTTCAAGCTTCTTGCTTCATTGAGAGTTTTTTCTTCTTTTTGTAATCTTTTTCCTTCATTTCTTAATCTTCTTGCTTCTATTCTTCTTGTCTTCTCTCTCTCGAACATAGCAAAAGAGGTCAAGTAGTTCTCTGAGTTTCCACTCTCGCTGTTGTCCGTGGAGTGCATGTCCATAGCTTTGGGGTCAACCACTACAACTTTGCTCTCTTCGGCCATTACCTCACACGGTTAAGTGCTTATTGAGGTAACCTTGCTCTGATACCACTTGTAAGGACCTAATAGCCTAGAGGGAGGGTGAATAGGCCTGTTTAAAAACAACTTAACAACTTGCTGTCAGCAGGGAGACCGGCACTGCCGGGGTGGCCGACACTGCTGGACTAAGGGTAGCAGTGCTGGTCACCTGAACAGATCAATGCACAATTCAAAATGTAAACTCAATATGGAAATTGTGCTTGAATAGAAACCTTCCTAGAGGTGTAGAGAACCTCTAGTACCACCTGAAGATGGTAGCAACGCATCCACCGAGTAGATCGGGTCCAAACCCTAGAAATCACCTTGCACACAATATATATGAAAGTAAAGTAACAAGCACACGGTGACACAAGATTTGACCCGTGGTTCAGCTCGTCACCAAGGCTTGCCTGCATCCACGTTGTTGAGGTGCGCCACACAAGGCTCAAGCCCACCACAAAGGCTAGCTCTTTCCTCGGTCTCAAGTCAAGGGAATGAACCCTTGAGATAAGAGAAGTGTATTAGCAAATAGAAGGGTGATACAAACTTCCCTAGGCTGCCACACGAAGGGGGAAAGCTCAAGGGCAACCTCTAGCCGGCTAGGAGCCAAGCTCCAAGAGTAAAGAACTCAAACCGTCGGCCATCACGCAAACCAAATGCTTGTAGGAGTGAAGATCCGAGGGAGAAGCTTCTTCTCAAAGCTTGGAGGCTCAATCTCTCAAGGAATGATTGGAGATCAATGGAGGAGAGTGATTGAGCACCAAGGGAGAAGGGAGAGCAAGAGAGGAGCTTCTCTTTCTGTTCTTGCGAAGTGTAAGAATGGGAATGACAGAACTAGCCGTTGAGGAGGAGTGAGGGGGTAAGAAATACCTCCTCACTGCCAACGTGCAGAACAAGTCGCGGCAGTGTCGGCTTGTAGCCCGGCACTGCCGGCCTAGAGGCCAGCACTGCCGGCCTGGGCAGAACAACAAAGGGTTGATCCTCGAATAGCTGGATGATTTGCCCACTATATCTGTGGAGGTGTGACGTATTTGTAAAGATATGCATTTGGTTCACTTGTTGGCATGCGTGTTGAATCTCTCTTTATAGTACGACATACTTAACTCAAATTCAAAGTATAAAAGAATTTAAACGCTTTTAGCTTGTTGCCATGCACTTTTGTAATTGGAGGGGTTCGCCAACCTGTTCATCAACCTCCTTAAGTTTAACCTGTTTGTCATACTCACAAAGTCTCATTAGTTTTCTAATTGCGTTGTCATGCCACCAAAACCCACTTAAGACTTGATTGCACTTTCATCTTTGCATTCTAGTTCACTAATGAGTTGCATGATACTAGCAGCTACTTCCTCCCCTGAAAGCCCTTTTTCTCCTTTATTTATTTTATTTCTCACGCTCCACCATTTCCACAGCAAAAGCAAAGACTTGATACAAATATCCGCCCTCATTTGAAGTATTTCCATAATCATCTCCCATGCAAATTTTTTGGATACCAACACTTGACGGACAGATTCAAGGGAAAGACATGTCCAACACCGCCTCACCATTTTGCATTTGAGGAAACAATGACCTCCATCTTCATCCAAACGATTACATACAGGGCACCTTGTATCAAGCATAATTCCTCGACGTCGTATATTCATTCTTAAAGCCAGGCTATTACGCACCAGCCGCCATGCGAAATGTTTCACTTTTGGTGGGCATGGAAGTTTCCAGAGTTTTCGCCAGATCTCCCCTGTCTTTTTCTCCCTGTCAGTACTACTCGTTTCCCCAACTTGATAGACTTTCATCCGATGTTTCAAATCATTCAACACATGGTAAGCACTTTTAACTAAAAATTGACCCTTGCGATCAAAATGCCAAGCTAAGACATCCTCGTGTCCTGGACTTATAGGAGTTGCCAAGATGTAGTGCACATCTTCAGTCCAAAAAATATCACGTACCAAATCTACATCCCATGCTCCTGACTCCGGATTCAAGAGCTCTGCAACCTTTGTCAACAGCGTACGACCCCTAGGGGTTATCAGCCTTCTTGAGACTCCATTGCGTATCCATGGATCCTCCCAAATGTTGATTTGAGATCCATCTCCTACTCGCCAAATTAGTCCCTGATGCAGTGCTTGTAGGCCTCTCACAATGCTACGCCAGGAGTAAGACATGCCCGGCCCTTCCCTAGCTTGCATCATGGGTACATTGGTACAATACTTTGCACTCAACAAACGCGCACAAAGGGAATCAGGATTCCTAAGAATTCGCCAACCTCGACGAGCCAACATAGCTAAATTGAACAAATGAATATTTCTGTAACCCAGCCCCCTTCCTCTTTTCTCCTACATATTTCCTCCCAAGAAACCCAATGCATCTTATTTTCTTTATCTTGTTGTGCCCACCAAAAACGACAAATCATTCTGCACATCTCATCACATAAAGATTTTGTCAAATCAAAGCATGACATAGCATAGGAAGGAATTGCTTGTGCCACTGCTTTTATCAAGATTTCCTTGCCGACCTTTGATAACAATTTCTCCTTCCACCCCTGAATGTGCTTCCATGTCCTTTCCTTTAAATATGAAAAAATGTTCGTCTTAGATCTCCCCATATAGGTTGGCAAACCTAAATATCTCCCACTCAAAGACTCTTGTGTGAGCTCCATAATATGCATGAACTTCCTTCTTTCTTGAGATTTTGTGTTCTTACTAAAAACGATGGATGACTTATCCTTATTAATTTTCTGCCCCGAACATGACTCATAAATTTGTAGCACATGTCGCAGATGGGCTGCATTCTCTTCATTTGCTTTCAGAAGAATCAGCGAGTCATCAGCGAACAAAAGATGAGTGATACTTGGAGCTCCCTCACATACAATCACCCCTTGTATTCTACCCTTAGCCTCAACATCATTAATTAAACCAAAGAAACCTTCAGCACATAACAAGAATAGTGTCGGTGTTGTGACCCGGGGGTCAAGACCACCAACGAGTAAATTTGTATATCGCGTGCTCCCTCTCTCAGACGTGATGCAAGATGGACACAAGATTTATCCTGGTTCGGGCAAAGAAGGCCCTACGTCCAGCGGGGAGGATGACTTGTATTATCTCGCACCCAAAGCGTGCTCGTACAGGGGGGGTACAAGCAGTGTTACACGGAGTCGGCCACCCGAGGGGTCGATCGAGCGGCTGTGTGTGTGGTGTGGTCTAGGGTCCTTGAGAACCAAGGTCAGATTGGAGTCCGCAAAGAGAAACCTGGAAAAAGAAGTCTCTGACCAGAGCCCCCCTTTCATCTACCTCGGCGTCCCCCTTTTATAGACCAAGGGGGAGACTCGAGGGTACAGGGTCCTAATAGTAGAAGTATGGGCGGCGCATCCACGGCACAGTGTTGGCGAAGAGACATCGAGCACTGTGGCGGCGTGGTCTTCCCGTCCTTCAGGCATGTCCCCGGTCGTGGCATCAGTAGAAGTCCCCTGGCCGAAGCGGGACGGGGCAGATGGGACGTCTTCCGTACCGGAGTTGTCGAAGAGGAGGGGGTCGAGCCCTCGGTCGAGGGGGGGGGGTCGAGCCCCGCATGACTCTGTCACGTTCCCGAAGCCGTCGTCGAGGGTCGCACTGTTCACTTTCCGAAGGGTACTGTAGAAGTCCGTACTTGCGTAGTGGCGGCAGTGGCGGCACAGTCGTCGGGAGTCGGGGACTAGACGGGGAGTTGGCGGATTTGACAGTGGACGCAGGCGCCCATGTCGTCAGGTGATTTTACTTTTACCCATGCCGGAGTGGTTGGGTCAATCGAGCCCTCGTCCGTCGACGGCGCTTGGAAGGTCGAGGCGTCGACAGGTTGAGGGGGTCGAAGTCGAGGTAGAGGTCGGGGGGTCGTTCGTCCGACCCCTCGTCCGTCGTCGAGGTAGAACCGGGGGGTCGTTCGTCCGACCCCTCGTCCGTCGTCGAGGTAGAACCGGGGGGTCGTTCGTCCGACCCCTCGTCCGTCGTCGAGGTAGAGCCGGGGGGTCGTTCGTCCGACCCCTCGTCCGTCGTCGAGGTAGAGCCGGGGGGTCGTTCGTTCGACCCTTCGTCCGTCGTCGAGGTAGAGCCGGGGCCAGTGGCTGGTTTCCGCGGTCGGTGTAGCGGGGGCCCTCGATTGATGGGCCGTGTCTTACCGAACAGTAGGCTGATCCTTGCCTTAAAAATGGTTGCTATGTTTAGCGTTAATTTATCGAAAGGTTTAGGGTACCCCTTACCTTCGTACCCGACAGTAGCCCCCGAGGCCCCAGAGGAGTGATTTAGAACTCCTCTGGGGGCTATGATACGCGTTTCTCGGGGGGAGCAAGAATTGTCCGGAGGGTTTATCCCTGCAGGGTTAGTGAGAAATCCGATTCTCCGGGGGGTGCGCGCGAGCGCACCCCGCGGGGGTAGCCCCCGAGGCCCCAGAGGAGTGATTTAGAACTCCTCTGGGGGCTAAAATACGTTATGTAGTGGGGTCTTTAAAGGATACCTAGAGACGCGGCACCCTGTCGAGGGGTCGATCCCGTTCCTTTTCCTGCAAAGAGAAGTGTTCGAGGGCGGCTGTCGAACCCTACCGAGGGCCAGCCTTCGCTCCCTCGAGCACCGCTGGAGTCAGAGCGCCCCGCCCGAGAGGTCGACTCTGTCTGCCAGGTTACGAGTTTTCGACCCTCTTTCGTCGAGGGGTGCCGTGCGTAGTCGGGCCCTCGAGCCCTCGAATGGCTAGGCCTTCACTACCTCGTAGCGTCCTTCCCACGGATCCTTTCGCTCGGATCGTGGGGTGAAGAGCATCGAGCTATCCTCGTTAGGACGACGAGCCCGAAGTCCTCGGTGAGCTGTTCTCGGGCATGAGTCCATTAGAAATGGTGCCCTGTACGGGTAAAAATCCGAGTGAGAACCCGGAGGCGTTCTCATTGTTAAGCAAGCCGTACGGCTCGCTAAGCACGACCATATGGACCACCAAGGTGCCAACCCCGTTCGATAGGAGTTGGTGGCTCGATGCCTCCCAGCGTAGGGATCCTTAGGTGTTCCTAGGTATGCCTCGGATATGTCCCAGGGGGCCTCGAGAGTTCGTTCTCAAGGTTCCGGGGACATCCCTGACTCGTGTACTCGAGGGCGGCTGTCGAACTCCGTTCGTGGAGCCAGCCTTCGCTCCCTCAAGATTTGGGGGTGGACCGGAGTCCGATAACCATGGGTCCTTCCTGACCTCAGGTACTCGAGGGCGGCTGTCGAACCCTATGTAAGGGCCAGCCTTCGCTCCCTCAAGATTTGACGGATGGTTCGTCATCCGACGCTATCCTCAGGAGGAGGAGTCCGACCTTGTGGACCGCCGACGGGAAAAGCAGGTGGTCGTTGTATTGAACTTGGGGACATACCTGTGTCGGAGCTCTCGAGGGAGGCTGTCGAACCCCCGGACGGGCCAGCCTTTATCCCTTCGAGGTCATGTACGATCTGCAGTTGACGACCCGAGGCTCTTATCAGGCCTCGAGTACTCGAGGGGGGCTATCGAGCCCGTTCGTAGGCCGGCCTTTGTCCCCTCGAGATTTTGGGGGCGGACCGAGGTCCTAACCCGAGGTCCTTTCTGGCCTCGGGCACTCGAGGGTAGCTGTCGAACCCTCTTTCGAGGGCCAGCTCTTGCTGCCTCAAGATTCCTTACCCTCGAAGGCGACGTTTCCGTCCGCGTGCCTTTTTAGGCGGTGTCCGTTCGGCGCAACAGTGCGGTTACAGCGTGGAGTGCGGCGCGGAACCCGATGATGGGACGTTACGCCTTATCCTGGAGGGAATACGAGGAAGGAAGTACAGGCGAATTAAATGCGGAGACTCTCTTGCCTGTGCCGGATCCGTCCGTTGGCCTTCCGCGTATAAATAGTGAGGGCGAGGTATCCGGTGCCCTTTACGCGCACTTGCCTTCCCCGCCTCCTTGCCTTCGTCTTCCTCGTCTTCTTCTCTCCGCCTCTGCCTTAGGCGTCCCGCGAGCAGGAAATCTGCGCGAGTGAGAGAGAAAGAGAAAGATAGGGAACGTACCTTCCGCCTCCAAACCCGAGCAACCCACCGTTCCCATGGCCACTTTCCAGCTCTTCGGCGCCGGCGCCTGGCCTCGTTCCTCGGTCCGTCAGTCGTACCTGGAGGGGTTAGTGGAGAGCGGGCTTCTCCGGCCCGTCACCTCGACAGAGAGGCCGGAGTGGATAGCTCCGCCGCCGGACCACGCCGAGCCCAACCCGCCGGAGGGGTACGTGGTGTCGCTCGAGGCCTTCCACCGGGCGGGACTGGGGGTTCCACCCAGCCGCTTCCTGCGCGCGCTCCTCCACCACTACGAAGTGGAGCTCCAGCACCTCACTCCTAACGGCGTCAGCCAGGCGGCGGTCTTCGCCGCGGTGTGCGAGGGCTATCTGGGGGTCGAGCCCCATTGGGATCTGTGGCTCCACATCTTCAAGGACAACCTCTTCACCACCTCGGTCAGCAAGGGCGTCCGTCGGGAGGTCAGGGCCGGAGGCTGCAGCATCTACGCCAGGCGGCCTGAGCTCTGGCTCCCTGCGAACCCATCCTCGAGCCATTCCGGGTGGCATTCAGGATGGTTCTACCTGAGGAACGACGACGGTCTGCTCCCAGCGTACACCGGGAGGACACTCAACGCCGAGCCCGAGCGCTGGAGGTACGGCGTTCCGACGGACAAGCAAAAACACCTCAAGGGCTTGCTGGACGCGCTCAGGCGTCTGAAGGAGAAGGGCCTTACCGTGGAGATCGCTGCATCAGCGTTCCACCGACGGGGGGTTCTGCCGCTGATGGCTCGACCCCTCCGTCTCGACGAGATGGGTCCGGGGGTCGATGTGTCGGGGTGCCGCTTCGTCGAGGAGGAGTTGACCCCAGACCGCGTGGCCAGCTGCGTCCGCCGCTTTTTTCGCGGGGGGGTTCGCCCTCAAGGATGTCGCGAAGGTCCCCATGAAGCCGGACGAGGGCTTCTACGAGCTGGTAAGATCCTTCCTTTTACTTTAAGTCCTCGCGCCCGCCCCTCCCATCCTCTCTGCTTGTTCTCTGACCACCTTGCGTCCCGCAGGGGAATGTGTCCTACAAGCTCTCGCTTCCGCCGGTGCCGGAGGACCGGGCCACGAGGGATGCGAACCGCCTCCGCGCGGAGAAGCAGAAGGCCGACAAGGACAAGAAGAAGGAGAGGAAGACCAAGAAGGCTCTAGAGAAAGAGCAGAGGAAGCAGCGTCGGGCCCAACAGAGGCGGTTGGGCCTCGATGAGGAGTTGTCGCCCTCGGAGGAGGAGGACGAGCAGGAGGATGAGGACGACGAGGAGGAGGAGGGCGAGGAGACGGCGCCTGAGCAGGCGGCCGCTGCTACCGGTGGGGAGGGGGGGTCGACCTCGAAGTCGACCCCTCCTGTTGAAGTTGGGCCACGGGCGGAGCGCCCCGTGGCCTCGCAGGAAGTCGCGCCGCGGCGGACGCGGTCGCAGACACCGCGGCCCTCGTCGGGGGGTCGATCGAGCGAGCCCCCGACGCCCGCTGCGTCGACCGCCCGGGTGCCGGGCCCGCCGGCGCAGGCGGAGACCGGCAAGAGGGCGAGGGTGGCGTCGCCGTCGAAGAGTCGATCGAGCGAGCCCCCGAAGCCCACCGCGTCGAGCGCGCGGGCATCGGACCCGTCGGCGCGGGTGGGGGCCAGCAAGAAGCCGACGGTGGCGCCGCCGGCCCCTGCCCAGGAGAAGGTGGCGAGTGCCGCCTCGACCCCCGCCCCCCAGGCAGTGGTATCCCAGAGCTCGACCAGCCCGGCGGGCGCCGAGCCGAAGCGTCGGGCTCCGAGGGGGTAAGTCGAGTTCGTAGTTGTGCGTTTTTTCCTTTTTTCCGTCGGTGAGAACTCGTGCTTATTATCGCGCACGTGCTCCTTTTCCAGGTCGAAGCGCCGGCTGGGGGTTGCGCTCCCCTCCCCTGCTAAGAAGCTAAAGACGGGGGCTGTGGTGCAAGCCGCCGTCGAGGTTGGTCCGGTAGCCCCGCCCCCCTCGACGGTCGCCCCTGAGGCGGCACCGGCAGCCACGACCCCGGAGGTGGCGGCGCGGGGGGAGGCACAGGGGGCCTCGGCGCCTACCCAAATGGCGAAGGAGGCGGACCCGCCGGCGGTGGTAGCCGTCGAAGCGACGTCGCGGAGCCTGCGCGGCCGTCGGAAGGGGTCGCGTCCGGCGCCCCGGGGGGCGTGGAGCTCCTACCGACATCGGGCGCGGCCCAGGAGATGGAGGTGGTCGAGGCCCAGGTTCCTGCGGCCGAGCGGGAGGCCCCGGCTCACCCGACGGCGGGGCGCTGGCCCGAGGGTCTGGCGGCGTTGGAGGCTCGACTCCAGCTCGAGCGCGTCGAGGGCCCATCCGCGCCGGCTCAGGGTGGGATGCTGATGGAGTCCACCCCCGCCCAAGTGGACGAGATGGTGGCCGAGTTGGTGGACCCGGCAGAACTGGCCATCATCGCGGCTCCCCGGGCGGAGCCGGAGGTGGCTCGACCTCCCCTCGAGGTTGGGGGGTCGACGTCTCAAGGTAAGTTGCCCTTCGATTTGCTCGAGACGCCGTGGATTCGCTCCGCTGGGTATTGACCTTTCGGAGCCCTTCATCGCGCAGGGCCGTCGACGTCCTCGCGAGGAGGCGCCGAGGAGGAAGCCTCGCCCCTCTCCGATTACCAAGGAGGGGGGGACCTACGCATTGGCGTCACCGGGCCGATGGAGCAGAGGATCGCCGCCCGCAGCGCGGCGTGGGGCCAGGAGGTTCTCGAGGTGGCGGACCCTCGAGACCCCGAGCGACTCTTCCTCACGCTCGACGACCAGTCCGAGCTTCGACGGTGGGAGAACGTCGAGGAGTACCGGGCTTTATTCGAACACTCGGTACGTCGCGCTGCGGAGGTCGCCGCCGCGGACATACGCGAGGGAATGGAGGTAGGTTCCGTTCTACCTTAGATTGTACTTTGCACTGCATTGTTGCCATTTGTTGACGATCTTCGTCTTTATCCCTGTCAGTCGCTGCGGGTGAGGTCGTACGAGAAGTCCCATTACATTCTCCGGGTACAGGGGCAGCTCTCGACCCTCCACGCCTCTCTGGAGAAGGCGAGGGGTGAGGCCGCTCGTGCGAAGGCGGAGGCGGCGACTATCCAGAAGGATGCCGAGTCGAGGGTCACCTACGCGAGGGCCGGCTACGAGGCTGTCCAGAAGGAAGCCCGGGAGGCCTTGTCGTCGGCGCAGGCGAAGCTCGATGATGCCCTTCGGTCGACCATCGTCGTTGGGCAGGAGCGGGATGCCGCCGTCGAGGCCCAGCGCAAGGCCACGGAGGAGGCCGCCCGGCTGAGGGGAGACCTCGACGCCCTCTCCCGCGAGCGCGACGCTCTAGCCGCCTCGGAGGAGAAGGCTCGGACCCGCGCGACCTCCTTGGGCATGGTGGCGATGAAGCAGAAGGAGGCCCTAGGGGAGGCATACAAGACCATCGAGGGTCTCGAGGCCCAAGTCAGGGACCAGTCCTCTGATTTTGACGTCGTCCGCCATCAGCTCGAGGAGGCCGAGCAGGCCTACTCCGCCTTGGATGTGCAGGCCCAAGGTGAGTGTTTCGGGTGTTTGCGGGGTCTGTCCTGTCTCGACCCTTTTTCTGCTTTCGGGTTTTGATCGTTATGTGCTTGTTTCGGCAGAGCTTCCGGAGGAGAACGCCCGCGCCCAAAAGGACCTGGACAATCTTCAGGGCCTGCTGAGCACCGAGGTGAACCTCAACGCGTCACTCTCGACCGCCATCAACACCTTCTGCGACGACCTCTCGGTCAAGCCGGAGCCGGAACTCGAGGGGGACACTCGGGGGGAATCCCTGCTGCGCCGCTTCTACGCCATGACGCGGGGGGTGACGGAGAACGTCCGAGCCGCTCTGCATGTGGGGGTGAAGCGGGTCCTCGCGGTCGTCAACTCCTTCTACGACGTGGATCTCAACCTCATTGTCGACGGGTTCGCCACCGACCCGGATCTGACCGAGGAGCATAACGACGCGAGGTGTCAGGAGCTGATGGACCACGCGGAGGTGCCCGGAGGTCAGCTGGCGAAACTCTTCGAGCCCGACGTGATCCCCTCGGTGGATGAGTAGTCGTCGGGAGATGTCGACGGGTGGTCGCGGGCCTGCGAGCCATATCTGGACAAAAAGGTCCATGTAATAGTTAGGCCTCTGTACCGATACAATGCCAAGCCCCGAGGGCTTTTTGTATATAATGCGTTTTGGTCGATGTGCACAGAGTTAATTTCATTTTTTCGAGCTTTCCCTGCTTTTCTTTGCCTGGGTCGACGCCTGTGAACTAAGTGTTCGACGCACGCTCTTATCCTTGGAAGGGGGGTGGCGAGTAAGGATACCGTAGCCCTGGGGCGTAGGTGAGTCCCTGACTCGACGGCACCCTCGACCCCTAGGGAACTCGAGGCGTTTTTACTTAGTTCAGAAGCGTACTAGAGGGAAAGAATGAGAGGGAGAGTCGAGTTTCGAAAAAACGTTCGAGTTTTTCGGAGACCTAGGAGGGGGGTGCCCCCCCTGTTAGCCCCCGAGGGAGGCTCGACTTTGCTGAGGCAAAGTCGAGGCTACCTTAGTGCTGCGGATGGGTTGTCTCGTTACTTCTACTTCTCGGGCTCTCCCTGCTTTTCTTTGCCTGAGTCGACGCTCGTGAACTTAAGTATTCGACGCACGCTCTTATCCCGGGAAGGGGGGTGGCGAGTAGGGATACCGTAGCCCTGGGGCGTAGGTGAGTCCCTGACTCGACGGGACCCTCGACCCCTAGGGAACTCGAGGCGTTTTTACTTAGTTCAGAAGCGTACTAGAGGGAAAGAACGAGAGGGAGAGTCGAGTTTCGAAAAAACGTTCGAGTTTTTCGGAGACCTAGGAGGGGGGTGCCCCCCCTGTTAGCCCCCGAGGGAGGCTCGACTTTGTCCGGGCAAAGTCGAGGCTGCCTTCGGGCTATGAACGAACGTGAAATGTGTTTCGAGAACATTTTATTCATTCGAGAATTTGTACATAAATGCGGAAATGTACAAGGCCCTGGGGCCTCAGGGATAGAAGCGACGTAGCTGTTCGATGTTCCACGCGTTGGTGAAGAGCTCTCCCTTCTCGTTCTTCAGTTTGTAAGTGCCGGGCTTCAGCACCTCGGCCACGATGAAGGGTCCCTCCCAAGGTGGTGTCAGCTTGTGACGCCCCTTGCTGCTCTGTCGACGGCGCAGAACGAGGTCGCCGACGTTGAGGTCCCTTTTGCGCACGTTCTTGTCGTGGTAGCGTCGTAGCGTCTGCTGGTACTGGGCCGACTTGAACAGGGCCATGTCACGAGCTTCCTCGAGCTGGTCGAGGGAGTCCTCTCGGGCTACTGTGTTGGCCTGCTCGCTGTAAGCTTTCAGTCGAGGGGACCCGTACTCGAGGTCGGTGGGGAGGACGGCCTTGGACCCATAGACCAAGAAGAACGGGGAGAACCCCGTAGCTCGACTCGGTGTCGTTCAGAGACTCCATAGCACAACGGGCAACTCTTTGACCCATCTTTTTCCATGTCTGTTCAGCCGGTCGAAGATCCTTGGCTTGAGGCCCTACAAAACCATGCCGTTGGCACGCTCGACCTGACCGTTAGTTCGAGGGTGGGCAACTGCAGACCAATTCACCCTGATGTGGTGATCGTCACAGAAGTCCAGGAACTTTTGGCCGGTGAACTGCGTGCCATTGTCGGTAATGATGATGTTGGGGACCCCGAAGCGGTGGATGATGTCGGTGAAGAATAGCACGGCTTGCCGAGATTGGATATTGGCGATGGGCCGAGCCTCGATCCACTTCGAGAACTTGTCGACAGCCACGAGAAGGTGACTGTGCCCACCCTTGGTTCTTTTCAGGGGACCGACCATGTCGAGCCCCCATACTGCGAACGGCCAAGTTATGGGTATCATCTGAAGAGCTTGGGCGGGTAGGTGAGTCTGCCTGGGCGTAGAATTGGCATCCCTGGCAGGATCGGACGAGTTTGGTGGCGTCGTTGACTGCCGTGGGCCAGTAGAAGCCCTGTCGAAAGGCACTTCCTACCAGGGTTCTCGGCGCCGCGTGGTGGCCGCAAGCCCCCGAGTGTAGGTCCCTCAGCAGTGCCCTCCCCTCCTCGAGGGTGAGGCAGCGTTGGAGCACACCCGACGGGCTGCGTCGATATAGCTCACGGCTGTCCCCGTACAGGACGTAGGTTTTGACACGTCGAGCTACTCGACGAGCTTCCGTGCGGTCTTCCGGGAGTTTGCCTCGCGTCAGGTACTCGAGGTAGGGCGCGCGCCAATCCGTCGGAGGGTTTGGCACTGTGACGGCCCCGTCGATCTCCATGACCTCTCCCCCGCTCGAGGGGGGATCGGTCGAGGGGGGTGGGTCGACCCCTTGCTCGAGGGCGGGAGCCCCCGAGCCTAGGTCGACGGACGGTGTGTACAGATCCCTCGAGAAGATGTCGGGGGGGACCGTCCCTCGAGTAGACGCAATTTTGGCCAGCTCGTCGGCAGCCTCGTTGTACCGACGGGCTACGTGGTTGAGCTCGAGGCCGTAAAACTTGTCCTCGAGCTTTCGAACCTCCTTGCAGTAGGCTTCCATCTTAGGCTCGTGGCAGCTCGAGTCTTTCATTACTTGGTCGATCACCAACTGAGAGTCCCCTCGCACGTCGAGGCGTCGGGCCCTGAGCTCGATGGCGATGCGCAGGCCGTTGACGAGGGCCTCGTACTCGGCGACGTTGTTGGAGGCGGGGAAGTGGAGGCGGATGACATATCGCATATGGACCCTGAGGGTGATACGAATAGCAATCCTGCGCCTGCTCCTGCCTTCATCAGTGATCCGTCGAAGTACATGACCCAGAGCTCGCTCTGCACCTGCGCCGGGGGTAGTTGGGTGTCGGTCCATTCGGCGACGAAATCTGCCAGTACCTGAGACTTGATAGCCTTCCGAGGGGCGTAGGAGAGGGTCTCCCCCATGAGCTCGGCGGACCACTTGGCGATCCTTCCCGATGCCTCCCGGTTCCGGATTATCTCCCCGAGGGGGAAAGTTGAAACCACAGTGACCGGATGGCCCAGGAAATAGTGTTTGAGCTTCCGCCGAGTGAGGACGACCGCGTACAACAGCTTCTGGATGTGGGGATACCTTGTCTTGGTCTCGGAAAGGACCTCGCTCACGAAATAGACAGGCCTTTGAACCGGCAGGGCGTGTCCTTTTTCCTCCCTCTCGACTACTATGACTGCGCTGACTACTTGTGTAGTTGCCGCGACATAAAGCAGGAGGGGCTCGGCCGGGCTCGGGGGGACCAAGACCGGGGGCGAGGTGAGCAAGGCCTTGAGGCTCGAGAGGGATTCCTCGGCTTCGGCGGTCCACGCGAAGTGTTCCGTCTTCTTCAGGAGTCGATAAAGGGGCAGGGCCTTTTCTCCGAGCTTCGAGATGAAGCGACTGAGGGCGGCAAGGCACCCAGTAACCCTTTGCACGCTCTTGAGCTCTTTGATCGGGCCCATCCTCGTGATGGCGGTTACCTTCTCGGGATTGGCCTCGATGTCGCGTTGGGAAACTATGTACCCTAGGAGCATGCCTCGAGGGACCCCGAAGACACACTTCTCCGGATTTAGTTTTATGCGGTTAGGCCTGAGACACCCAAACGCGGTCTCAAGGTCGCCGACTAGGTTTCCGACGGTTCTGGACTTGACCACGATGTCGTCGACGTAGGCCTCGACGATTGGCCCTATGTGTTTCCCGAAGACGCGGAGCATGCATCGCTGGTAGGTGGCCCCGGCGTTCCGCAAGCCGAAGGGCATTGTGAGGTAGCAAAACATGCCGAAAGGGGTGATGAAAGAGGTCGCGAGCTGATCGGACTCCTTCATCTTTATTTGGTGGTAGCCGGAGTACGCATCAAGGAAGCAAAGGGTTTCACATCCCGAAGTGGAGTCTACTATTTGGTCGATGCGAGGTAAAGGAAAAGGAACTTTAGGACATGCTTTATTTAAACTGGTGTAGTCTACACAAATCCTATCTTTCCCATTATTTTTCTTTACAAGCACGGGATTAGCTAACCACTCGGGATGATGTACCTCCTTGATGAATCCGGCCTTCAAAAGCTTGTCGACCTCCTCCCCAATGATCCTGCGCTTCTCCTCGTCGAAGCGGCGCAGGCGTTGCTTCACCGGTTTGGACCCGGCTCGGATGTCCAAGGAGTGCTCGGCAACTTCCCTCGGGATGCCCGGCATGTCCGAGGGACTCCATGCGAACACGTCGGCGTTCGCTCGGAGAAAGTCGACGAGCACGGCTTCCTATTTGGGCTCGAGGGTGGCACTGATCGTCAGCACCTTCCCGTCCTTGAGGCTGGGGTCGAGCGGGATGGTCTTCGTGTCTTCCGCCGGCTTGAAGTTGCCAGCGTGGCGCTTGGGGTCGGGGATCTCTCCGGACAAGTCGTCTAGGGCCGCGAGGATAGCAGAATCCTCACAGGCTTCGGCTTTTTCCACGCACTCGACGTCGCAGTCGTATGCGTGCTCGTAGGAGGTGTCGACGGTGATGACTCCCGAGGGCCCCGGCATCTTGAGCTTGAGGTAGGTGTAGTTCGGGACCGCCATGAACTTAGCGTACCCCGGTCTACCGATGACGGCGTGGTAGGTGCCTCGCCACGCGACCACCTCGAAGGTCAGCTCTTCCTTTCGGAAGTTCAAGGGGACGCCGAAACAGACCGGTAGCTTGACGCGGCCGATCGGGAGTGCCTTCTTCCCCGGGACGATTCCGTGGAACCCCCCCGCGCTGGGCAGGAGCATGGTCCTCGGGATCCCCAGGAGGTCAAGGGTCTCGGCGTAGATGATGTTGAGGCTGCTCCCCCCGTCCATGAGTACCTTGCTGAGGCGGGTGTTGAGGATGATCGGGTCGACGACGAGCAGGTAAACCCCTGCGTTGGGGATGTGCTCGGGGTGGTCGTCCTGATCGAAGGTGATCGGCGTGTGGGACCAGTCGAGGTACCGTGGGGCCTGGGCCCGAACGGAAAAGACCTCTCGACGCTCCCTCTTGCGTTGGCGCGTGGTGAGGCGGGTCGAGGGTCCCCCGTAGATCATGTAGCAGTCGTGGATCTCGGGGAAGCCTCCCTTTTGAACATCACCCCTGACGTGGACGTCATAGGGCGGGTCTTCCTTGCCGTCGTCTCTCCTGGGACCAGGAGGGACGAAGTGCCTTCGAAGCATGCGGCAATCCTCGAGGTGGTGGTTGGCCGACCCCATATGGTAGGGGCAAGGCTCTTTCAGCATTTTGTCGAAGACGCCCCCGTCGGGAGGGGGCCCTCGAGGCTTCCGCTTGTCCGCTGCGGCGACAAGGTCGTCGGGGTCGTCGTCGCGCTCGACGTTGGGCTCGACGACGCGCCGGCCCGGTTGGTTCTTCTTCTTCTTCTTCCGGCCGCCGTTGCCGTCGTTGTTCCTCCTGGGCCCCTTGTTTATCTTGGGCCCATCGTCCGAGCCCCCGGGTTCATCCGCGTTGCCCCCTCCTTCGCTGGGGGAATCTGGAAGAACGCGCCAACGGCCTCCTCGCCAGCCGCGTAGTTGGCGATGACGTCCATGAGCTCGTTGGCGGTTTTGGGGATGTTTCGCCCCAGCTCCCGCACCAACTCCTTGCAGGTTGTCCCGGCGATGAACGCCGTGATGACCTCGTGGTCGGAAATGTGAGTCAGTGCGGTACGCTGCTTCGAGAATCGGCGGGTGAAGGCGCGGAGGGTCTCTCCTGGTTTCTGCTTGCAGCCGCGAAGGTCCCAGGAGTTGCCCGGCCGCTCGTAGGTGCCCTTGAAGTTGCCCTCGAAGATCCGAACTAGGTCGGACCAGTCCTGGATCAAGTCCGGGGGTAGTTCCTCGAGCCACCTTCGAGCGGTGTCGGAGAGGAACAATGGGAGTTGGCGGATGATGACGAGGTCGTCTTTGGCTCCCCCCAGCTGGCATGCCAGCCTGAAGTCGGCAAGCCAGAGCTCTGGCTTGGTTTCGCCGTTGTATTTGATCAGGCTGGTGGGTGGACGGAAGCGTACTGGCAGGGAGGCCCGCCGGATAGTCCTTCCGAAGACTCGAGGCCCCGGTGGCTCCGGAGACCGACATCGATCTTCGTCGCTGTCGTAGCGCCCGCCTCGGTGAGCGCTGTAGCCTCGAGCCTCGGCGTCGCCGTATCGACGTCGATTGTTCACTCGAGGGGGGAGGTCGTCGACGAGGCGTTCCCGGACTGGTCGTGGCTCGACCTGGCCCTGGGGCGCCTTGTTCTGGTGGACAGAGGCTTCCCGATTTTGTCGAGGGGGCGCTGCTTGCCGCTCAGAGGCAACCCCTCGACGCCTTGAGGCCGAGCTCTCCGCCTGCTGGACGGCCGCAGTCTGGAGTAGCCCCTGGATTTCCTCCCTAATACGTTGTGCCTGGGGGGTCGATGGCGCCGGCATGTCGCGGAGCAGCATCGCGGCTGCTACAACATTCTGGCTGGCGCGGTTGAAGACTCGGGGTTCAACGTTCCCTTCCTCGATGATCTGCCGGTGGACCTCCCGGGCCCGCTCGCGAGCTCCTCCACCCTGAGGACGCCCTCGATCCCGCTCGAGGGCATGTTCAAGCTGCTGAAGACGCAGGCGCTCTTCCTCGAGCTTGCCGAGGAGCTCTCGGACCTGCGTAATCTGGACGTTGGGGGGTGGATCAGCTCTATCAGGATTTGGGGGGACGGCGTCTCGAGGTGGCGTGGCGTTGGCACCCCTCCCTTCTTCGGTGTCTGCTGTGTCGTCGACGTCGTCCTGAAGGGCGGTTTGCTCGTCGAGATGGAAGCACTCCCGAGTGGAGTCGTAACCTCGTCGGGAGAGTTCGAGTCGAAGTCGGCGTGGTAGAAGTGGGGGAAGAGCCTGCCTGTTTCCTCCTCCTCCAGGCGCCGCCGTAACGTGCCCCACGTACGGGGCAGCTCTGGCTCGCCCAGTGAAGGGGTAGTGACGGGATCGATCGTCGCCCACGACGGCGTCCATGGAGACTCGTCGTAGGTACGTACTCGCTGCCCTGCGAAAGCAGAGTAGAGCCCGGCGCTGTTGCGGAGCCCATATGGGAACGGGTCGCGCGGTGGTGATGGGGTCGTAGGTGTCGGAGAAGCCACGGGAGCCTCCGGGGACGATGACGCAGAAGAGTCAAAGTCCCACTCGGGGAGACGCCTGCCCTCGGCCCACAAGCGTGGGTCAAGCGGACCCCTAGGAGAGGGGGCCGTGTCGCCAGCTGGGACCGAGGGAACGGTATCCGGCACCCCAGAGCTCGCACGACGGCGAGCGCGTCGAAGTCGCTCGCGCCTCCTCCTGATCGCAGGCCAGAGTCGCAAGCGGAGGGGCCGTCGTCTGATCCTAGCTGGCTCCGGTGCAGCGGAACTGCTGACGTCTACGCCACGGGCGGAGGGGAAGACTATGAAGTCGCCCTGGTCCGTAGAAACGAACCCTAGACTGCCGAACCAGATGACGGTGTTGAACGGGAATGGTGGGATGGTGGAATCCATATGAGAGAGTAGTTCAGAGTTGATCGACACGCGAATCCCCCTACCTGGCGCGCCAACTGTCGGTGTTGTGACCCGGGGGTCAAGACCACCAACGAGTAAATTTGTATATCGCGTGCTCCCTCTCTCAGACGTGATGCAAGATGGACACAAGATTTATCCTGGTTCGGGCAAAGAAGGCCCTACGTCCAGCGGGGGAGGATGACTTGTATTATCTCGCACCCAAAGCGTGCTCGTACAGGGGGGGTACAAGCAGTGTTACACGGAGTCGGCCACCCGAGGGGTCGATCGAGCGGCTGTGTGTGTGGTGTGGTCTAGGGTCCTTGAGAACCAAGGTCGGATTGGAGTCCGCAAAGAGAAACCTGGAAAAAGAAGTCTCTGACCAGAGCCCCCCTTTCATCTACCTCGGCGTCCCCCTTTTATAGACCAAGGGGGAGACTCGAGGGTACAAGGTCCTAATAGTAGAAGTATGGGCGGCGCATCCACGTCACAGTGTTGGCGAAGAGACATCGAGCACTGTGGCGGCGTGGTCTTCCCGTCCTTCAGGCGTGTCCCCGGTCGTGGCATCAGTAGAAGTCCCCTGGCCGAAGCGGGACGGGGCAGATGGGACGTCTTCCGTACCGGAGTTGTCGAAGAGGAGGGGGTCGAGCCCTCGGTCGAGGGGGGGGGTCGAGCCCCGCATGACTCTGTCATGTTCCCGAAGCCGTCGTCGAGGGTCGCACTGTTCACTTTCCGAGGGGTACTGTAGAAGTCCGTACTTGCGTAGTGGCGGCAGTGGCGGCACAGTCGTCGGGAGTCGGGGACTAGACGGGGAGTTGGCGGATTTGACAGTGGACGCAGGCGCCCATGTCGTCAGGTGGTTTTACTTTTACCCATGCCGGAGTGGTTGGGTCAATCGAGCCCTCGTCCGTCGACGGCGCTTGGAAGGTCGAGGCGTCGACAGGTTGAGGGGGTCGAAGTCGAGGTAGAGGTCGGGGGGTCGTTCGTCTGACCCCTCGTCCGTCGTCGAGGTAGAACCGGGGGGTCGTTCGTCCGACCCCTCGTCCGTCGTCGAGGTAGAACCGGGGGGTCGTTCGTCCGACCCCTCGTCCGTCGTCGAGGTAGAGCCGGGGGTCGTTCGTTCGACCCCTCGTCCGTCGTCGAGGTAGAGCCGGGGGGTCGTTCGTCCGACCCCTCGTCCGTCGTCGAGGTAGAGCCGGGGGGTCGTTCGTTCGACCCCTCGTCCGTCGTCGAGGTAGAGCCGGGGCCAGTGGCTGGTTTCCGCGGTCGGTGTACCGGGGGCCCTCGATTGATGGGCCGTGTCTTACCGAACAGTAGGCTGATCCTTGCCTTAAAAATGGTTGCTATGTTTAGCGTTAATTTATCGAAAGGTTTAGGGTACCCCTTACCTTCGTACCCGACAAATAGATATAGGGAAAGTGGACCCCCCTGTCGTAGCCCCCGAGACGGAATAATTTGCTCGGTTAAGACCCCATTTACCTTTATACGATAGGTCACTGTAGAGATGCACTGCATAATTAGGCTGATCCAACTTTCATGGAATCCCAACCTTCTCATTATCTTCTCCATGAATGACCATTCTACCCGGTCATATGCCTTGCTCATATCAAGTTTGAGTGCCAAATAACCATCCCCTCCACTCTCTTTATTCTGCATAAAATGATTCATCTCATAGGCAATGAGCACATTGTCAGTAATCAGACGTCCCGGGACGAGCACTTTGATTTTGTGAAATAATATCAGGTAGAATAATCTTCAGTCTATTTGCAAGAACCTTCGAAGCAATTTTATATACCACATTGCAGAGGCTAATCGGGCGAAGGTCCTTGAGCTTTTCTGGAGCTTGCACTTTTAGGATGAGCACCACCACAGTATCATTCCAGGAGTCCGGCATCGGCCCCCTCTTAGAAAATTCTTGACTTCTATGATAACATCATCCCCTATTGTCTCCCAGAAGGATTTATAGAAAATAGCAGACATTTTAGGTTGCCAATACTATCCAATCCTTGTTTAATTTCTTCATCCGAAAACTCCTTCACCAATATATTATTCATCTCAGGTGTAATAAAAGCATCAATACATTGTAACAACTCATTTGTGTCGCCACCTGCAACTGAAGTAAACAGGTTACGGTAGTAATCAGTCACCGCCCCCAATAGATCTCCCTCCTCCTCCATTACACGCCCATCTTCTAGGACTAATCTCCGGATTCTACTTCTTCGCTTTCTTTCGGTAGCAACCTCTTGGTTGGCGCCATCTCGCCTCTCGACTCCCGCCAAAACCTCTCCATTTCCTTCTTCCTTGCCAGGGCCAGGAGCAAGATCCATCCCCAAATCCCGATTCCCCAACCCTAGCCATGGCAGCGGCGGTGCTCACGGGCTGCTTCAAGTGCGGCCGCCCAGGCCACTGGTCCCGCGACTGCCCCTCCTCGTCCGCACCGTCCGCCGACGCATCCACCAACCCCAGCCATCCCTCCGCCGCCTCCCGCTTCAACGGCAAGCCCGCAGCGGCGGTGGCAGAGGGGGACGGGAGCGGGACCTACGATGGGCACCACCGCAGCTGTAGCAGGACGGCAAGAAGAAGAAGAAGAAGAAGAAGAATAAGAAGGAGAGGACCACGCGCCCCAAGCTCACGCCAGACCTGCTCCTCTCCGACGGCGGCACCGGCTTCGCGCTCCGCTACTTTCCCAAGGCATTCAAGCCTCACGCCCGCCCAGGCCATGAGGTCCCATTCTTTTCCTTTTCCATTCATCATCACAAGGGAAACGCATCTGTTCAGTTTTAGCAGGCGGTTTGACCCGATTCGATCGTCTGACAACCCATGATATCTGTGTCTATTCTCTTCTCCTCTGATGACCATGAATGACTTGGTCTCAGGTGGAGGACCTTGGCAATCTCATCAAGCTCTACACGGACTGGCACTCTCGTTTGATCCCTTACTACTCCTTTGAACAGTTTGTGCGCAAAGTTGAGAAATTGGGTGCCGGCAACCGCGTCAGGGTAAGCTATCTGCTTTGGTTTCAGCCATTGATTCCCTGTGACTGCAAATAAAGTTAACAGACTAGAGTGGTTTAGTTAAGAGCTCAAGTTGTAGTAGTATTAGCTCAGGTACTTTTTTTTTGCTACCTGCACTTTGTTGTCAACCAATTATAAATCTAAACGGTAAATTTAGAGGGCTGTCACAAGAAAGGCAACAGAGACAAAATCCAGAGCTTAGCAGCGCAATTTCTTTTATAAGGAGAATATTCTTTGCTTTTAAGAAAGCAATTAGTTCGATACAATGCTGAGGGTTCCACCTTACAAGACTGAGCAAAAGAAACTAGTGATTACAACTCAACAACATCAGACAACCATGTCACTGACCCAGTGCAAGAAGACGCAGATCCACCGATGGAGAGCAACGACGGCGTGGATCCCATGGAAGAAGATCTGCTTAACGAAATCTATGAAAAAGCAGCTGATGTAAGTGTATGCCCTCTCCATCGTTAACAAGCCATAAGATACCATACTCGGACTTGCCTGAACTTGTGAACTAACTAACTGCTGTTGATGTACGATAGGAACCCTGGATCCCGGCTGGTGAGGGAACCAATAATAAAGAGGTTCCAGAGCTGCCGGCGGCTCCAAAAGAAGTCAGCTCGCTGGTGGCGCAGAAACCCCAGGACGGCCCCAACAAGCCGGCGAAGATTGAGCTCACTGAGGAGCAGAAGGCGCGCATGGAGGCCAACAGGCTCAAGGCCTTGGAGAGAGCGGCGGCGGCACGGGCTCGTGCCTCGCAGCCCCAGCCCACCTAGATGTGCGAGATGAGACATAGTTGGTTGTGGTGTCTTGTAACTTCATGTAGTTTGTTAGTGTCCGATAATCCGATTGAACCTGGGTCTGCTGATTTGATGTAACAGAAGAAGGTAGAATGTGTGTGGAACTTGAGCAGGGCTGTGGAATGTACATGAAAGATTCATGTTACACCCCTGGCCATTTCACTTTTCTAAAGCTAAATTTCGTGTCATTTTAGCTGGTCCTCTCATTCACTGTTTGACTGCGCTGTTTGCAGAACCCTTTTTCTAGCAATTTGTTTTTTTAATTAATTAATTAATTAAGAAAAGAGGAAGAGAGTTACAGGGAAGAAAGACACCCTGAGAAAAGTGGCTGAACGAACGAACGGCAGGCGTTTGATTTCGAATGCCGTGGTGCAGTAATGCAGTTGCCTGCCTTGGAGGGAATGGATGATTCGTATTACTAGTCGCCACGCCTCCTGACTGACGCCCTGACCCCACCACGTCCCCTCCCATCCATCCCCTTCGTTCCCAAACAAATCCCAACCGACGGCTCTCTCCTCTTCTCTCCCTGTCTGTCCCTGGCGTCGCCGCCTGCCGGATCCGTCCGATCCTCCACTCCATTGCCGCCGCTCCCCTCCCCTCACCTCCCTTCTCCTCCCGGGAGATCTGATCCGGTCTGCTCGTGTTGGTGAGTCATCCCCTATCGCTATCACTGTCTCTCGTTGTTTAGAGTTTACGCCCTTGATTCTAGTACGTACTGTATTATCTATCTAATCATCAGACAGATCCAAGGTATCAATTTTCCAGCTAACTGATGCATGCAGGAGTTTGTTTGTGAATATATATAAACTGAACTATTCCTCTTCGTCAGTCTGTTGTTCTACTACTAGATAATAATAATAATTGGGTTACCCCGCCCCCAATTTTAGTTATAAATTCAATCACGACCCGCTTTAGCCTCCTCTTAGCAACTTAATTACCTGTTTAATTCAGAGCTCCGAGCTTTTGGACTGAGACACACATCCACTTTGGCCTTTGGGGGCTCGACTCGAGCTTCATGGACCCAGCAGCTCAGCTCTGTCTGTCTGTATGTAAATGTGACCCAAAGGTAGATGATACATACTGTAGTAGTAGACTGTACTGTAAGCGCTAGTGCCTGCACCACAATCACATGTTTCGACTTGCTTAAACAAACACTTTTTTTTTCCTTTTTCTTTTTGGGTCCGTCCAGAGACTCTTTCTTCTGTCAAGTCAAATAAATAGTCAGACAGACATAACATCTAGATGACCCTCTCCATCAGAGAAGGCTACTATGGTGGTTGATGATTTTCATCCAAGACTGTGAGTGTCTTATGTTTTTGTGGGCTGATGCTCACCGATCGATCGGTTGCCCCACAACATTTTAATAGTTGAGCGATGGGGAATCTATCTCCATCTCCTGGTGTTCATTATACTGCTGGTATTCAATTTCAGGAGACCGTCATATTGCTGTCCTGCTTCCCACTAGTTTTATATGTTCAATTCAAAAGTCTTTTTTCTTTCTTTCTTTGATCAATGTCTGCTATTGCTTTTCATGTAACAGCTTGCTTCTGTTGATTCGTTTTGCTCAGCGTTTTATTTTCCTATCTTCTGATGAAACAGCAGGAGTGAAGCTAAAATATGGCTGCCTTGCCATTGGCCACCGCTGAAGTATGCGACGCTAATCCTCATCTGATTATGAACGGCGAGCTCCGTGCTCTCCAGCCCATCTTCCAAATCTACGGAAGGCGCCAAGTTTTCGCCGGCCCTATTGTCACACTGAAGGTCTACGAGGACAATGTTCTGATCCGCGAGTTCCTCGAGGAGAAAGGCCACGGTAGGGTCCTTGTGGTTGACGGTGGTGGCAGCATGCGCTGTGCCATTCTTGGCGGCAACCCCGTCCAGCAGGCACAGAACAATGGGTGGGCTGGTATTTTGGTCAATGGCTGCATCAGGGATGTTGATGAGATCAATGGCTGTGACATTGGTGTCCGAGCTCTTAGCTCGCACCCTATGAAGGCAAACAAGAAGGGGACGGGCGAGAAGCATGTCCCCGTCAACATTGCTGGAACCAGGATTTCTGACGGCGAGTGGCTCTACGCCGATACGGATGGCATTCTTGTCTCGAGGATGGAACTGGCCGTGTAGACCGGTTCTAGAGCCAGCCTATCTGTATGAGTGTATAAGAATCGGGCGCATAAAAGCAGGGCTACTCCTGATCGCGCTCTTGCTGTTACTGTTAAAGCTTGGGCTTGCGATAATGGATTCTTGCTGGATCACACACATATACATACTTAGAATAATCAAATGCTTCCATGGTTACAAGATGTTATTGGACAGTTTTTTTATTTTTGTGAACTTTCTATTCTGGTGATGAATTTTGTTCAACATGATTAAATTATTCAGATCCCCTTGGTAGTGTAGTTCTGAAGATGAGTGTTCTGTGTCTTGGCCTTGTGGCAGGGTGCAGCTAGTGCCTTGTGCCTTTGCCGAAGTATGTATAGCTTGGACTATGATGATGTGAATATTTGTGAAAAAATACCTTGTCTTCGTCACCAATCAACAGATGGTGAATACGCGATTAACAAATGATGAATGCTCCGTATCTGAGTAAGCAATGCATTTCATCTTTTGAAAAGAAGTTGTGATGCAGATGATTAGTCTTAAGATTTGAGCTCAATATATACTTTATTACTAACACTGTTCTAAATTATAATTCGTTTAATTTTTTTAATATAATTTGGTCTTTCATCTTTTTAAAATTTTGTACAAACATAATAAATTTAAGTTATTTTTGAAGAACTTTTATTAATAAAGCAAACCACAACAAAAAGAGTGATATTTTTGCATAAATTTTTAATAAGACGAGTGACCAATTTAAGGTAAAAAATATCAAACGAATTATAAATTGGAACGGAGGGATTAAAAGAAAAATTCGTTTCATCGTTTCGGTGGCTGATAAGTCGCTTGATGCTATTTTGTTGTTGTAAGTCGATGGCTGATAAGCCAAGCGAAATGATGACTTTGAATCTTATTTAAAGTACTCCCTCCTTCTCATAATATTTATCATTTTTCGCTTCCCGAGAAAAATCTTTTAAAAAATATATATTAAAATGGTTAATATTAATGATAACATGATTAATATCATTGGAAAAATCTTTGGATTTAGTTTTTTAATAAATTTATTTGGAGATTTAAATATTGTACGTATTTTCTACAACTTGTGGTAAGGAGAGATTTAAAACTTGTGGCACGGAAACCGGAAACGACAGATAATTTGGAACGGAGGGAGTAGGCAAATTTAGAAGAAATTTAGGGCACCGGTTTTCAATTCGAATTTCCCAACAAAAACAGGAAGTCCAGAGCTATAAGCCCAGTTTGTCAGAAGGGCGAGAGCATCACATCCCAAAACCGGAGCTACCAGAGCACACCCCTGCCGTTCTCTTCTCCCGCTCCCTCTCGTCTTTTGTGGGCAGACCAGCGGCCAGGTCAGTGGTTAGGAGCCCGGGCGTTCCACAGCCCCTTCGCCGGCGACGAGCATCCACTACGTATGCTCTTCTCACGAGTTCCCGAGACCTAACTTGTTAAGCTATTTGGCTATTTGTATTGGGATGTGATGTAGTCACGAGTAGCAGTCAAGGTGTTCGACGAAATGCCTCTGACACGGGTTGTGTTCCCGCTGTGTCCAGGACGATGGTAGGTCTCTCTGAAGGGGAGAAGCACTTCATCCGCGGTGGCATTGCGCAGGACCTTCGCACTGATGGGCGCAGGCGACTGCAGTTCCGGGCCCTCTCCGTCCAAACCGGAGTCATTCCACAGGTGGGTTTCACAGCTTGTTTGGGCGAGGCATCCGCATGCCTTTCTCTTTTCCTTCTTTGCTGGAATGCCCCTGCGGGTTTATGTTACTTCGGATTGGTGGTTGTTACAGGCGAATGGCTCAGCACGTGTTAGATTGGGGGCCACTGAAATAATCGCTAGTGTCAAGGTAAGAGTCTGTCTTCCCTCGCATTTTTTCTGTAATTAGGGCAAGGCGAGTACTTTTGCATGTCTAGTTCCATCCTCTGTTAGGAACTCTGCTATTCTCAACTTATTAGCTTCAAAATTCCTACCAAGCAACTCTGATAGAATTTGTTATGTAAAGCTGTGAACCAAGAAATCAAAATGCTAGTTTTGTTTGAGCTGTTCTGAGTGACAATAAACATTACTCTAGAGCTAGAGAGTCAACAAGTTGAGTCTATCTGTCTGTTGATATTGTTCCTACTTAAGACAAACTCGATAAAATAAAGTTGTTACAGATAGTGTGTTGTACCTCTTCCACGGTGTCATTTTATTTGACTTTCTTTGTTTTCGATGGCTTGGTATCTGCAGGCTGAACTGGGAAAACCAAGCATTCTTCACCCCGACAAAGGAAAAGTTTCCATTTTTGTTGACTGTAGTCCAGCTGCTGAGCCTATGTTTGAGGTTGGTGATTTGCTGTGACCGGATGAAATGAAAATAACCAGCAGTCTGATACATTACTTGTGTTCATCATATACCCAATGTTTGGCACTTTGGTCTGGACTTTATTCAAACTCTTTTAGATCTTCTATGGAGCTGCGGCTTGCTGAAATTTTATGTTTAAATGCTAATGGTGTGATGTTGAATACGAAGAAGCAACAAGCTTGTTGACTATGAAAAATAAAGAAGTCACTAGGATGTATTTGAAGAAGCATGTCTCTTATTGTTTTTCTCATAATAGTTATTTTTATATTTTATTACTAGTGGCCTTTATTATTTACAGCAGGTGCTTCTGCAGATATGATCCTTTTCTAGGTGTGCTCATTTGATTCCAGTTAGTAGGAAAACAGTATTTCCCTTTGTACATTGGTTAATGGTTACCGATTGCTTGGTAAAACAATGCTGCCAAGGAGGAATATATATAGAAAGGGAAACTTCATTTTGTTCAGTTTCAGATTTCATTCTATTTGGAAATTGAAAATTCTATAGTTTTACTTTTGTATGCATATCTTATTTCCTGTATTTGGATTTTTCTAGGGTAGAGGTTCTGAAGAATTGTCTGCTGAGCTCTCTGTTTCCCTGCAAAGATGCTTGCTAGGTGGTAAAAGTGGTGCTGGTAAGAGATAACTTTATTGGCTTCCTAAAATCCTTGTATCCTTGTATGTACTTTCCTTAAGTTAAGCTTTCGCTAAACAGTGAACTATATCCAGTAATTTGGATGTACAGTATTAAGCACATTTGCTTAGATACACCAACTAGAGTGGCATCGCATATCAGCACCGTCGATTGCCATTGCCTATTTAGTTGCAGGTGTAGTACATAATGTTGCAAGTGTTATTTTGGGTGATGTAAACCAAAAATAATTTCTGCCAGTCATCCTACATTTCAAATAAAGGTGATTTTAGTGCGCTGTCGTTGCTGAACTTTCATATCTGTGTCTGTTCTTCAAATTTCCAGATCTTCTTTGATCCCATTGTTTTAATGAGAAATTGGTTACCTTGTTGTTATCCACCTGTTTGCTTGTATACCGTTTTCTTTCAATTCAAACTTACGCAACAATATTTTGTTGCCATTTAATTGACACCACTGCATTGAATTGATAACACATGTGTCAGTGTCAAGTAACAACATTCTCATTTCAGGTGCTGCAATTGATCTGTCGTCCTTAATTGTTGTTGAGGGAAAGGTCTGCTGGGATCTGTACATTGATGGGCTTGTGGTCAGTTCTGATGGTAATTTGCTAGATGCACTAGCTGCTGCGATAAAGGTGACTTTTTGACTTGTATTGCTTGTTACTTGCAGTTTTAAATTTCATATTTTCTTACAGCTGTTTGAATGGAGCCTAGAATTTCCATTGCAAATGTATTGGTGGAAAAGTGTCATCTATGTCCTTAACTCCTTATAGACAGTTATCAGTGCATCTGATATGGAAAAGATTAGAAATTCAATAATGGAAGTAATGCCATAATTTTCTTTTCTCTGTCATTAGATGGAGCTTCTTCCATGATACACACTTATTACCTTAATTAACATGATTAGACAAAATTTATTCATAGCTTCAAATAATTTTATCCAACGACTGACAAAATCAAAAGAGTGTCTCCAAGAAAAGGAACACAAACTGATCTATACATCCCAGTGTTGAACTGCCACCAAGGACCAAGCTTTGGCAAAATTCTGTCTGTTGATTTACTTCTTGGATAGAAATAAATATGAAAACATGACCACTTGCTAGTTAAATGTTATTATCGACAGCCTTATTAACCAGTGAACCAGGCCAAATATGTATAGTGTGAAGAACAAACTTTGTGCGGATAGTCAGCGGGCGTACTGAATACTATGCAGCTGTTTAAGCTGATGTTTCGTTCTCTTATCAGAAAAAAAGGATGTTCCTTCAAATGGAGTCTGCATGAACCATCTTATTTTCTTGGATTTATGTTATGATTTGAGTATAAATGTATGACTTCATCTTATGCTCTCAGCTATCCAAAAGTCCCTCACCCTTGAGAACTCCATATTGGGGCATATCATAGTTTACCAATTCCCATTTTGTTGTTTATGATGCCACCGGTGAGGAGTGCACAAGGGTGAAAGAAGCAGTTGATGTGAAATGCAGGGGATAGCGAAGTCGACTAGCTGTGGTGATTGCTGGGGACAACACCGTCCAAGACAACTCGCGATGCAACGGGGAGTTTATTTCTTCGATGATTACAAAGATGAATACGACTGCCTATATCCAGGCGTCTTACTAACATACCATAACAACTTAACGAACTAAACAAAAATCTCTTCCCTCCTAATCTGATCTTCCCACACCCATGCTTGTTCAGTTTGCCACACCGGTTTCTGAAGCCAATAGAAACGACCAACAAATATGTTCAAAACATTATTTCTAAATCCTTACATAGGTTCTCTGATCTGATGATCCCTTCTGACTTTTGAAGTTACGAACCAGTGTCTAGTTTTAGTTAAGAGTGAAAGTCCCCCCCCCCCCCCCCCCCCCCCCCCCCCCCCCCCCCCCCCCATCTACCCCCAAAATTCACTCATGCATTTCTTCTGTGAATCCCACTTTTATGTTTAAGAGTCTGGTCAAGTGACATGACAACCCTTGGGATATCCTCAGATGATTCTATTCGAGATAAAGCGTTTTCTTGGATGTAAAACGCAAAATTTCCTTGTTATGATTTGTACTGCCTGATAGCCAGTGCATTAGTTGACAGTTTGACACAATACAGTGCA
Source organism: Microstegium vimineum (assembly GCA_022036555.1). Lineage (NCBI taxonomy): Eukaryota > Viridiplantae > Streptophyta > Magnoliopsida > Poales > Poaceae > Microstegium > Microstegium vimineum. The sequence continues at coordinate 73,972 of CM039125.1, read as the reverse complement.
GTTAGCACATTTGTAGGGTGCTAACATTCCTTGTACATGCAGGTTGCTTTGAGTGATACAGGTATACCCAAAGTTAATGTTTCTGTTAATGCTGCATCTGACGAGGAGCCTGAAGTTGATGTTAGCGATGAGGAATTTCTGCAGTTCGACACCTCCAGTGTGCCTGTTATTGTTACATTAACCAAGGTAATGTGTTTCATACCCAACTATTTATTCTTTGGTGTTGAGTATGAGTGGACATATGCTTTATTTGATTGCATGACGGCTGTGTTCAAAGTGTTTAAAAGTGGCCCAACCTCCAGTTTATGTACCTTTAGAGTTTTCAGCTATCTAAGACTGATACAAAATATTGAGTACCTTCAATACTATTCATGTCACACTAGACTTAGATACCTCATACTATCATCATAGTATGAATTTATGTACCAGTTGTTCATCCCTGCATTGACACTTAAAAGAATATGACACTACCCAGCAAGCAATTGGGCACCGCACCACCAGCAACAATTGCCTTAGTATGCCTGCATTATCTATGTTTCACATAAAATTCAGCACCCTGTACATGTTCCATATGGCAGGTGGGCCGGCACTACATCGTTGACGCCACCTCAGAGGAAGAATCCCAGATGAGTTCTGCAGTGTCAGTATCAGTTAACAGGAATGGCCAAATATGCGGGCTTACCAAGAGGGGAGGTGCAGGGCTGGACCCAAGCGTCATATTTGATATGATATCTGTGGCCAAGCATGTGAGCCAGCAGTTCATCTCTCTCTTGGATTCGGAGATTGCTGCTGCCGAAGCTGAAGAGGCTGAGTGATGAAAGGAAAAAAGGACCGGAAAAGAGGGTCTGCTTGGGCAAATGCTTGTGTGTTCTAACTTCAACCTTGGGAGCTGCTTAGAAGAGAAGACGATTTTCCGTAGAAATGTTCAGGATTTGATTCAATTTTTATGCTATTATTTGCAAACACTGAAGATTTTTGGATCCTGGAAAATGCCTTCTCGAACAGTGTCGTGATCCCCCATGCGTCCCCATGTCCCATCGCTGACCGAACCTCCAATCCTCCGTGATGAATTTAGAGCATCTTCAACAACTCCTTAAAAATTACTTGGCAAATCCTATGATTTAGCAAGTTACTAAAATGTTTGGCAAATGAAAAAAAATGTCTATCTCCAACAAATTGGTATTTCAATTTAGCAAACTTCAAAAAAGAGGTCCACCTGATCCATCTGACCCGTAAAATTCAAAACGATAATTAAAGGGATGGAAGGAGTACTCTGCTAGTTGACACTAGTCTAAATTATAAATATTGGAGCTCACTTTTATACATTTGATAAATTTAAAATTAATTTAATTTGTGACCATTTAAAAAGTTTATTGAGGGAGTAGTACTTTGAGCCCTCCCAACTTATCTCATGCCCACACGTTCTTGAATCTGACTAGCGGCAGCAGACACGTTCTTGAATTCGCTGCTTGGCTGTCGCGTGTTGGCACCCCGCGCCCCCCGCGACGATGGATCGGAAGTGTCGGAGACGAGCTGGGATGTTTACCAAGTTGCTAACGAGTGCGGCGGAGATGAGCTGGGATGTTTACCAAGTTGCTAACGAGTGCGGAGATTTACCAAGTCCGGGGCGATGTTTACCAAGTTGGTAAATATACCAAATAGATATAAGGAGTTGTTGGATATGTGTTTTCGTGTTTTTTCCAAAAAAAATAAGAATACCAAATGAATTTGAGGAGTTGTTGAAGATGCTAGCAAGTTTAATAAAAACGCGAACAGCAGGCTGTTAGTCGACTGCATATCAATGCCATGTCATCTGAAACCTTGGTAAAAAATACTCATATACTGGACGAGCTGTAGAGTTGGCTGTAGCGAAAATTTATGGATATTTAATGTTTAGATATGCACACATCTCCTATGATCCACTGTGTACTAGTACATCTCTGTGGCCATCTACAGACTCTTCGTTCTGACCGGTGACCGAGCACAGCGCAGGAGCACCGCCGGCCATGCCCCACACCACCACCGCGAGCCATGGAGGTGCCGACGTAGCGTCAGCTGGGCGCGCGCCGTGGTCCCACTCCTGGCCGCCAGCAACGGCCACGCCGACACGAGCGACCCGGCAGCCTCGTGCGTGGCCGCGCGCCTGTCCGACTGTCATGCCCGTGCTGCCGAGAGCGCCTAGCCGGCCGCGCCGCCGCGAGCGCTCTGCTCCAGGTCGTCAGCCATGGCCGCGCCGCTGCGAGCGCAGAGCAGAGCTATATCATGCGCGCCCCGCCGCTGACACCGCCGTGTTCACGCCACCCTGCCCGCAGCCGGCCATGCTTGCCTCCCACGCTCACCATGGCCGCCGTGGTAGAAGAAGAAAGACGAAGAAGGGGGAAAATTGCATCAGTACCATTAAAAGATTTAATTTTTAGAAAAATATCATTGAAAGATTGAACAGTAGAAAAATACCATTGAAAGGTTTCTCAGTTATAGTTTTTTAGCATTCCCGTTAACTCCACGTTAGCTCAAGGAAAAAAATAAAAAAACAAAGTCATCCTGGTTCCTAGCCGGCCCAACCTGCTCAGGGAAAGCACAAATACCTACCTAGCCGTGACCTGGTGACTCCACTGTCGTCTAGCCAAGCACGTAAGATATAGGGAACACTTTCATCAAGGTACATATATATGAATTGAAATTTCAACAAGCTTTCTCAACACTGTATAATATATTTTAATAGTACATTAATTGTTTACGGATACGTTCAGGTTATACTAGTTCCACACATAGTTTGCCTATATAAGATAACAGTTCACACAATAAATACTAATATAGCTAATTTATCTACTCAATGATGTGCCTCCGATTGATGCCACCAGGTGAAATTGCAGTCATCCTTCTAGTTGTTACACCTAGGCTAGTTGGAGAAAGGGATGACATCCTTCTAGTTGTTACATTTGGGCTTGAATGAGGTGTTGGAGAGGGTTCAGCAACTGCTTTGGATGTCCCAGCATCAGCTGTGCAGGCTCCAACAGCTTCGGAGTTGTTTATCCTGCATTTAAAAACTTGGGTCAGTAAAACAATATTTTGAGTATACAAAAGAAACATAATATTATATTACCTTTGTTTCTTCTTTTTTTTTGGACGAGCTGGTGGAAGTTCTTGTTCTAATTCAGCTTGAGTAGCATTACAACCCTTCTCAATATGTTCAAACTGAAAACACATTTTGCATTGGTATGGTCCTCTCTTTCCTGGCTCTCCTTTAGCCTTTATCCTTTGTTTCCTTGGTCTACCAGCAGCCCTTTGTAGTGGTGGAGGAATCATTTCAAAACCAAGATTAACATTTGGCCATTCAGACTTGTCATTCATAGGAGCGATCTGAAATTGATAAGCCATCTTGAATCTCTCTACAAAATAATAATCATGTACAAAGTCCTCAATGTTTAGTTGCCTCACTTTTCCAAATAAATATATAGCATGAGTGCATGGTTTTCCAGACACCTCCCATTGTCCACAACCACATTCTCTTTTTCTAAGGTCAACTGCACACCTCCAAGTTTTTCCTTCCTTCGTTGTTCCTAAAATTTCAGCTGACATGGGACCACTTTTGTTGATATCATAGTGCAGCCCTCGACTCTTCATGTTCAGCTCATGTATCACACTAGGGAGGATGCGCCCTTGAAGTCTGTTGGCTATCTCTTGCCTTGTATAGATCTTCTCCATGATCTTCTCCCTAATCTTATCCATTAGATCAACAACAGGAATGTCTTTATAATCTTTAATCCAATTATTGAAGCATTCAGATATGTTATTGTTAACATAATCAACTTTGCATTCGTTAGAGAATTTAGATCTACTCCATATCAGCTTGTGATGGTTGTTTAAAAAGGGAATTGCATTAGGACATTCAGTCGCAATTTTCTCCAACAGTGCATCATGCCTTCGACCTGTACATGCCCATGCAAGAGGCCACATGTATTTCAGCACCTCACCTCTAAATTTCTTTCTAAAATTAGCCATTAGGTGTCTAAAACACTCACGATGCTCTGCATCACCTTTAAAGATTTTATTGAAACCATATGCTAATCCTTTGCACGCATCAGTATGGATTGTCAACCCTGGCGGAGTACCAATTGCTTTCTTCAAGTTTGCCATGAACCATGCCCAATTGGCATTTGTTTCCTTCCCAAAAATCCCATACGCAGCTGGATACATTCAGTTGTGTCCATCAATTGCAGTTGCTGCAGCCAATTGCCCATTATACTTTCCAGTCAAGTGAGTAGAATCAACACCAAGATATGGTCGGCACCCAGACAAAAAACCATCAACACATGCTCTAATGCACACAAACATCCTTGAGAAATGCATTTTTCCTTTGATCTTCTTGCCATCAATCTCCACAATGCTTCCTGGGCAAGTTTCTTCTAAAGTTACTTTGAATCTCCATAACATTGTGAAACTTTCCTCCCAAGTCCCATGAATATCATCCATTGCTGATTTCTTCCGAGACCACACTTTAAAATATGACAAGTCAATATTATAATGCTTCTCCAATCTTCTCTGTAACTTCTTTGCGCTAAGAGTGGGATCTTCTCTAATAATTTGTTTTGCTCTTTCAGATATCCAACCTATAGAAGCTTGATGGCCTTTCATAGTTGTTGAACTAGGACAAGTGTGATCATCCAGTTTTGAGAGTTTGACCACCTGTAGATAAATATGGGGAAATTCTAAGATACAGCTTGCAAAAAATTGTACCCTACTCTACAACAAATATTAGATTATAAGTTATCAAGAAAGAAAAATAACCATGAATGTGTCGCCACCATGAAGTTTCTTTGCAAATATTCTCCAATCGCAGTTTGCATCTGCACATCTTGCCCTGTACCTCTCTTTGTCACTATGTTCAACCCTAGTTTCAAACTCATTTTTATGGCATATGTCCTCAAGGTCATGATGAACTCATCCTTATCTCCAAATGTATCACCTTCCTTAATGATCGGGTTCGCTTTGTCATATATTGTGAAAGGTGCAACATGATCATCTATCATAGTAGCCTCATCATCATGAACACATTCAGAATCAAAGTCTAGAACAGACCTTGCCCTCTTTTTTTTCTGCAGCTCTACTTCAATATTTTTTGCTGGCTGTGTATCATTAACAGCAGCATCAACTGGCTTGAAGTATCTCCACTCTTCATCTACTCCGGTTGGCTCATTCCCATCAGGATCACACCCGATAGTCATAAAGTGCTCCTTCTCCTCTTCTTCAGGCATTGTTTGTCCTGCTATGGTTTCTCCATATTGTGGTACTTCTGCCCATTCAAATCCCTCAAATTCTATTTTCTCCTCATCAACTGGCACTTCATTAGGCATGCTCTCGCCATCCATGTTTATTGTAGGAGGCATCTCATCCCCCTCCACACGCTTGGCCACTATCATTATTAATTTCACCAATTGAGATTCCATTAGCAAACTGCTAAGCTGACCATCTGAAAGTAACCTGCATGTCCAATGCATCCCTTTCACAACCCAAAAATATGCCTGCTGGTTGCTGTCCCATGTAAAGTGCGAAGCAATATCGTTCTCTAGATTATTGATTGTATACTTTTCTGAATCAACAACCCAGCTTACATCTCTGCCCCTATTGTAGACCTTTTTACCATGTATAATACTGAAGTATGAGTTCACAGTGACCTCTAGTCTACAGACATTCTTTGGATCAATCCTGTTACATGGAGCCCAAATCACATAGAATAGAGGGGGAAAAGTAAGAGCCAATTAACAAAATTTGCAGGTCCGCATTCAGTACTTTCACATAGCCATGTGCACACAAAAAAAACAAAATATATATAAATTGGAAGAATATAAAGTGTGTTAAAGGAGATTACCCTTCTGGAATTTCAGTGCCGTTCATGTTTGCTCAAATCCCCAATCCCTTGTCACAGCACTACAGAATTCCCAAAAGTTAGGGTTCAGACCATGAAGGAAGAACAAAGAATGGAGAACAATGAAATAGGTAGAGAGGGACGCACTATGGAGGATAGGCCCGAGAAGTCGTCACCGCTGCCGTCGTTGCCGAGGGGAGGAGCGTCGCCGCCGGGGGAGGAGCGCCGCAGGAGGTCCGTGGCCAGGTAGGTCTTCGTGCTTTCTCTTAGCAGGTTGCGTGCGTTGGGTCAGCCAGGTATATGTCCGTGTTTTTGAGTTGGATCTGTTTTTTTTCCTTGAGCTAACGTGGAGTTAACGGGAATGCTAAAAAACTATAACTGAGAAACCTTTTAATGATATTTTTTTTACAGTTCAATCTTTCAATGGTATTTTTCTAAAGATTGAATCTTTTAATAGTATTGATCTAATTTTCCCACGAAGAAGATGTTAGTCGGACGGCACCGCATGGGATCAAGAGTGAGGAGAAACGTCCACAAAACGGCGGCTCGTTAAACCAGGGTCGGCTGTAAAGCGGACGTTTTATCTCGTAACCTGCGTCCCAGGCAGGCCGACGTACGGTAGCTGAGCCGTTCGGCTACGTTCGTTTGTGTCTTGACCGCGATCGCCGCCCAATGGACTCCCTGATTGACGGGCACGGCCATGACTAATTGGCAGCTAAACGGGTGGCAAAAATGTCCACAGCTGAACCTGTTATTGCATCACGCGTTCAGATTTATGCGGTAGTACAATCAAGCTACAATGACTCGGCTGCAACACCACAACATAAACCGTAGCGCAGACCCTTTTGGAGTGAATGGGTTCTGCAGGAAACAATTCAGTTTCCACGACAACGGAGCACTCCCAAACGAAAAAACAAAACAAAACAAAACTAGGCAGGCACCACAGTTCACAGAAATCTCTGAATGATGGGGTCTCAAACGCTACAAATTAGTCAGCCAACCACAATGGCTATCCTAACACAGTTATTATCTCTCCATTTCCTCATGACCATATATATCATATATATTGTTTATTAAATAAACGGCCAACCGGCGTCAAGAAGTAAATACCCAGGGCCAGACCTGCCCATCTTGTCTCAACTGAAACATACTGCACAAAGACCTCTGGTTTGTACAACTACAAAGGTGCTCGCCAAGGATTAGAAGGGCACGAGACCTGAATAAATGCAAGTCCGCAACCAGGTCTCTTCAGATGTAGCCATGTCGTCGAGGTGCATGCATGATGCCGGTGTAGGGCAGGGTACTTCGGGAAAGCAACAGGGAAGAATGGAAGATCATGGTGCCATAGGGTCGCCAGATGAACCAGTGCGCATGTGTGCATCTGTCCCTAGGTTCCATTGATGAGTCCATGTCCGTTAATTTGCCCGGTGGTCGGTCGTCATATATCTCATAGGTGATATTGTTGCAAGTGTCTCAACCTTCTCATATATGGTTCCGACATGATTTGGTAGTGTACTCGGGCCTTTTCTTCTCTATAATACAATGATACGCAGCGTATTTGAGAAAAAAAAAAGAAAAAGACAAGAGCAGAGAATCAAACGAGGTTTTATGAACAGGCCACGAAATAAAATACTATACCAGTTGGTGAGCCAGCAGAGTGCCTTGTACTCTCTCAACCGTAAATAAAATGGAGGCCGGTGAGGGCTCAGTCACGGTTCATGGTTCATGATTTGATAATTTTTTTATTTTTTTATTATAATTTTGAAATTTCATATTTTTTTAAATTTTCTTTTATTTTAAGTTTTGAAACAACTCTCTCAACCGTGAAAAAATTGGAGGCCCGTGAGGGCCTCTGGCACTGTTCATCGATTTGACAATTTTTTTATTTTTTTTATTTTTAGTTTTTTATTATAATTTTGAAATTTCATATTTTTTAAATTTTCTTTTATTTTAAGTTTTAAAACAACCGATAAATAACTTGTAGTATTTTTATTTTTATTTTTTTTAGACATGTATGATCCTACAAATCGGAATGCATGTAATATGGTAGTCTATAACAATTAAAGCAATAAAAAACATGTAGTCTTTCTATCAGGCTAGTATAACTTGACATATACGATCCTACACATCGGAGTGCATGTAGTGTGATAATCTATAACAATTATAACAATAAAAAATATGTAGTCTTTCTATCGTATAACTTTATATTGAACTATTGGAGGTTTTTTTAATCTTTTTTAGTTCCTACTACCCATAAACTTTTGTTATTTTTAGGTTTTAAATTTATTTAAGCTTTTTAATTCTCTTCTTTTTTGTTATTTATTTTTAAATCTTTTGTTCTATACAGATCACTAGTCGTAAATTACGTGTAGTATGGTGATTCATATCAATCATGACAATAACAAGTTTGTATTATTTCTACCAGACACATGCATCTTTATATTGGGCTGTTATTAGATCATAACAAAAATGTTGAGTACTTATCCATGCTATTGTACATATATTGTTTCAGTATATAAAAAAAACTAACTCGATTTATCGCTTGCAACAAATGCTTAGCACGAACCGGCGCAGCGGAACGCACCCATCTGTGCTAGTAATACCTCAGAGCAGTTAATTCTTGGAAAACGAGAATGATTTTTATTTTGGGAAACGAGAATGTATATGTATTTCATCAGCTGCATCCAGGAGTACGGTAGTTTCAGATGGAGCACCTTTTGTCCTCTAGATTCACACACACTATATATAAAGTTGGAGTCTATGGATCAGATCGAGATGTTTTTGATTTAGGGTACTCACAATGGAAATTCTATCACAGAGTTTAAGTCTATTTATTAGTCTCTTATTTATAGTATTTTGTTGATGTTACAATATGTTTATTGAAGAGGGATGATGAAAAAATAAGACTCCAAATCTTATTTAGACTCCAAGTCTTATTTAGACTTCAAGTCTATGATATCTTCGAGGTAATAAATACACTTAGACTCTATAAGGTCAGTCTCAATGAAAATTTCATCGGAGTTTTATTAACAATTAATAGCCTGCCACATGTGCATTTTTATTGATGTGACAATGTTTTAATGAGGAAAGAGAGAAAATTAGTGTCATGGGATGAAACTCTCTTAACACGATTACCAACTCTCTATGAGTAGAATTAAATATCTATGAAACTTTAGAATGAAACTTTGCATTGAGAGTGAGAGTTTCATTCAAGTTTCATTTCATTCTTAGATGACATGACACAGTCTTGGAAATAGTGCAACAAAACTCTCCATTGAGACTGGCCTAAGGGCGTCCACAATGGTAATACCTAGTACTAATCACATAGTCAGTTGATGTGGAGGTGAAAGAAAATAAAAGAGACTAATATATACTACTGGACCCACATGCTCCTCTCACATAGTCTTGAGTTACGTGAAATAGATAGACTATTTGCTCGTCACTAGTGACTACTATTTCTTCTATTTTTTCTTGTCATGTCACATCTAACTATCTAAATAACTAACCATTACGGACACCCCAATAGAGTTTACATTGTGAGTGTTCTTGTAAAAAAAAGTTCCAGGAGGGAGGGGTCTTCGCAAATCAAAGCACCCATTCTCGGTGATGGTTCAAAGGGAGTATGCATGTTCCATTTATTAGTAGGGCTTCAAATAGCTTTAACTTCTCCAACACATTTACTATCTATTACATTATTGACAAAGGTCGTTTTTGTCTATGTAAGCAGGTGAAATTAAAAAAAAACTAAGTCTACTAGAGAAGAATAGAAGAGATAAAAACAAATCTCCTATACAACGAAAAAGAACAAAAGTCTGCCGTCTCTCCCCCCGTGTGACGCTGAAGGGGGAAATGGAAGGCGCCGCTCAGCCTAAGAAAATGGAAGGCGTCGATCACGTTCGATCCAATCAAGCGACCTCAAATCATGTCCCCGCAAGAAGTTCGGTAACGCTTCCGCCCGGACTCCGGACGCCGACGCCACCGCAGCTCCTCCGCCTGTCCCCGGCAAGGCCGCTGCCCAGGTGTGCCTCCTTCGCCTCCTCCTCCTCTCCGGCGACGTCGCCCACAGCGGAAGCAACCCCTCCTCCCCCAACTCCGGCGACGACGACAACAGCGGAACGACGACAGCGGCAACAACATGAATTCGTGTGTTTCTTAGCCATTCAACAACAATGTGTTCGCTAGTTCAAAAACACATGGTTTCTTAGCCCATTTCTCATAAGGGTCTAATTCCAAAAAGCTCGGCTACGCGTGCCGCCGGGCCAAGGGATATCGAGCGTGGGCCAAAAGCAATAGTTGAAACCTGACCCGGAGCCTCCCGCCGCCGCCGACCCACTCATCCCTGCAATGATGCCCACCTAGGGTTTCTCAGCCTCGTTCCCGTCGGGCGACGCGGGTCCCGTGGAGCTCCCGAGGTTCATCAGCCTTCGTCTTGGGCGACGCGGCTCCGGCGCAGCTCCCCGCGCTACGCGGCTCCGGCGCTGCTCCCGATCTGTGCGACTGGTATATTCCGAGTTCCAGCACCCCTCTCTTTTCGTTAGTATAGTGTCGCTGCCGTTCCCTCCCTCTCTCGATCCGAACCCTAACCCTAAGTATGTGGTTTCTATGTTAGGCACCATGTCCACCGAGTATCCCATAGAGCCGATAGATGTTAATGGCACGAAGGTTCCAACCATACTTCAAGGAAGCCACGGATGTGCAAATTTGGTAGCAATACATAGTATGTTTTCTATTAAATTTGGTTCAAAGTTTGGGCAGACAGGGTCAATGAAAGAAAAAATAGAAGAAAAAACAATCAAGTCCCTTCTGAGCAAGGTGCTGAAGAAAAGCATTGACAGAATGCAAGACATCTCAAGCACTCAGGCAAAAGAAGTCAACCAAGCCCTTGCTAATACCCGTAGTGGATTCTTTTTGCAACCACGCTTGAGTGGACACTTAAATTTTATGGATAATGCGTCTCTCTTGCTATGCCGTCTTTTCGGTTTAACTATCCTACATGCTTGGGTTCTAAGTCCTGAAGTGAACACATATGATGATCTCAAAGAATTCTCCCATTCTCAGTTGGTTGATTATACTCTGGAACAAGAAGAGAAAGGTGCTGAGCTGACAGTGTGTCGGAGTTTGTTGGATGACTCAAAAAATCAGTTGACGTCTTATGGATTTACTTCTCTTTCTGCGGAGTTAAGTGATGGTGGGATAGAATTACTTTATTTCCACAATAAGTTGAATGTTATTCATAAGCATAAGGACACTTTATTCATGTATGTAAGTGAAGTGGAGATTCGCAACCAAATGCCTGGTGCTGTCTGGATGCTGTTTGAAGAGCAACACGAAAGCAATATTTATTTGACTGAAAAATATAGCCCTGTCAGTAAACAGCCGCATCTTGAAAAGGCTAAAGAATGGTTTAAGATGTTTGTGACCCAAAGAACACGCGATGCAACAACTGGAATCTTAGCTGCTGAACCTCAACCAGAACAGCCTGTTGATGCGGCTGCTGGAAGTTCTGAGTTTACTGCAACTACTAGAATCCTAGCTGCTGAAAGTTCTGAGTCTGGTGCAACTACTGGAACTGGAAATGAAGGAGAAGATAAGGCAGTTAAGACGACACTAGAGGATGATAAAAGAGCACAAGCATTGGACTCCCATCACAGTGAAGGAAACTCAGCACAAGCTAAAAGAGAAGTTGTGGTGTCTCATCAAGACACGAAGGTGAAGATGTTACCTCAACCAGAACAGCCTGTTGATGTGGCTGCTGGAGGTTATGAATCTACTGCAACAACTGTAATCTTAGCTGCTGAACCTCAACCAGAACAGCCTGTTGATGCGGCTGCTGGAGGTTATGAATCTACTGCAACAACTGGAATCTTAGCTGCTGAACCTCAACCAGAACAGCCTGTTGATGCGGCTGCTGGAGGTTATGAATCTACTGCAACAACTGGAATCTTAGCTGCTGAACCTCAACCAGAACAGCCTGTTGATGCGGCTGCTGGAGGTTATGAATCTACTGCAACAACTGGAATCTTAGCTGCTGAAAGTTCTGAGTCTGGTGCAACTACTGGAACTGGAAATGAAGGAGAAGATAAGGCAGTTAAGACGACACTAGAGGATGATAAAAGAGCACAAGCATTGGACCCCCATCACAGTGAAGGAAACTCAGCACAAGCTAAAAGAGAAGTTGTGGTGTCTCATCAAGACACGAAGGTGAATATGTTACCTCAACCAGAACAGTCTGTTGATGTGGCTGCTGGAATCTTAACTACTGGAAATGAAGCAGAAGTTAAGTCAGATAGGCCGACACCAGAGGATGATAAAAGAGCAGGAGTGGGCTGTCAGCACAGTAACATTTCTGCAAGTCAAGATGGTGTGCCTAAGGGCGATGCCTCTGATTTCTTGAACTTTCTTGATGAGTAAGCTTCTAAACCTATTCCAGAAGTATTTGTTTTCTAGATTAGAGTTTTGTTGTTCTAGACTAGGGGTTCTATTCTAACACATTTCATTTTTGTAGATTTAAAGACAATGGTTGCTCTGTGCATTACTTCAAAGGCGCTGTGGCAGCCTTTGCTTCACAGAAGCCACTATTTTATGTGCCATACAATTTTATCATGAAATTTAATGAATCATTAGCACTGAAGATCCAAGACAACTATTCCAGGTAACAAGTCTCCCGCATCCCTTAAACATACTCCCTGTGTCAAGAATTATCAGGCAATCTTTATTGAGCACTGGTACCAAGGAGCCACTTAAAGTGACTGTTGCCTATAGTCAAAGTGTTTAGTAGCTGTTGTGCATGCTCTCATTAGGAATTCCCGGCAAGGAAGATGAAGCAGCAGCCATATTATTATGGTGTGGAGTTTTTTTTTTCTCGAACACGCAGGAGAGTGTAAGACATAGGGCCTGTTTGGCATGGCTCCAACTCCACTCATAGCAGCTCCACTCCAGAAATCCAGCTGGAGCTAGCTCTGAGTGGAGTTGGAGCTGCCTGATCGGGGTGTTTGGCTAGAATGCTACTCTCTGTTGTCAGTGTGGTTTGCCCTGTTTACCCTTGGTTGACGAGGATACGATGATTTTCTAGAAAGTCGGATACGCGAATACGTTATACTATTTTAAAATAAAAGGTAATAATGCATGTTAAAACTGATATAACAATGAAACATTGCAATCTACTTGACTACTTAAGTTCTCTTAGTACGTTCTACTGTTAATAAATGGCATTCAGGCGCATCATCCCTAGGGATCAAAGAGAAGAAAATTGATAAGCACACAACCCACTTTTTAAGTGATATTTGACCACAATGCAGTGTTCTATTAAACAACAAGGTTGTGCGGGCAAGTAAATCATGCAAAACAAACAGCTTATTTATATTCATAAGAAAAATGTATTCCTTGTCCAGAATCTAGAGTTGTGATTAAAAATGTTGCTTGATACACTCATTTTGTTACATCAGGCAAACTGCCTATAGCGCTCACATCACAACACTAGATAACAACACAGACCATTCATTTCTCAAACTGTGATAGCAACTCCTGGGCAGACCATTCATTTCTCAAACTGTGATAGCAATCTCTGGGCAGTCTCACGCCAAATATTGTAAAGGTCATCCGAAAACAGAACAAAATGCACCTGCACAAATAATTCATACCAAGAGTCACACTTTATAAAAACAAGCATGATCATTATTGTTTGTCCAGTTTTCCAGAACAAAAGGTCTATAGTTCTGGTAATGCATATTCGTTTTATTTATTAGACAATCGTTCCTATATTTTTCTCTAACATGGGGTTTTGAGCATTGAACACCAAAGTACTACAGAAGTATTGTATTTGACCGTGAAAAATTAGGAGCAGAACTGCACCTAACCTCTTTGATATCCTGTGAAAATTGTTGTGCGGTAGAAACAGCTATTTTTTATGCTTCCTTGGGAGGATAACTGCACAAGATCCAAGTCAAGTTACACTTTACAAATTAAATCCTGAAATGGGAAAAGGGGCTGAGCGAACCAAAGGTAGGTAAATGAGCAAAAATTAGAACTTGGCACATACCGAAAAACACCACAAGATATAGCTGGGAATGCGATGTACTGAATGCCATTATCTTTAGCAAGCTTCAAGCTATTTCTGCAATTAGCATATGCAGTTCAGGATAGTTTTTCACTGGTTCAGTAATCAGCACAGAATTTCTTTTACAATTTGAAGAGAGTTTATTCATAGGCCTTCTTTAATGACACCTCAGGATGCTTGTCCATATCATATATGGGCCTAACAGTGTGAATCACTCGAGAGGCAGGAAGCTCGAAAGCACTGCTCACATTTAATATTGGGCAAAGGGATGTGTAAACAATACATACAGTTTGGAATTGAGCTATCACCTATCAGAGAAACACGGAGATAGTCCCTCTTACACATCTCACTTGAGTTACTGTATCTACATGCAACTGAACGATTTACCTCTGCAGCAGCTCAGTAAACATAGGGCGAAAATTGGTCTAGGTGGGTACTTGTAAGGCTTAACCTGCTCCTGATCACTCTCCCTCCCTTGCTCTCGGTCAGCTCTGCTGGCCAAGTACAGATTTGGCAATAGGCCACTCTCTTGTATACCTTTTGGTACATTAGTTGTTAGATAGAAGTACATCAACTTCTAGATGGCTGGTACTAGGAGTAGGAATGGTTTAGGACTTTTTTGAACTTTGGTTAATAGCGATACTACTGACCAAAACAACAAATACAAATGTATGCATGGGGAAGTAAAATATGTCTAAGATTTGCTGGACAAACTGTGAAGGAAAATATGGCTAAGAATTCTGGAAGGAAGCAATATTTGAGTAAATTGCATCATAGAGCTCGTTATTGCTTAGTTTTATGATTATTTTTCCTAAATACAGGATTTATAAAGATCTCAAGAAAGCTGTTGATATCTATTTGTCAAAGAATGGAGTGGACTCCCCGGATGCTATATTGAAACTACATGGCCTTCCTGAGGCCAAAAGGTACCTTCTTGAATAAAGTAGTAACTATGGTGATAAAAATGTTGGTTTTACTGATTGCATTCAGTTTTTTTTTCTGGATTTTATTGATACCATAGTTTTGCATGAACATCATGTTGTATATGGTGAGGGTCCTCGGGCACTGCCATCGTATGATAGTAGGCGGATGGGATTGGGTTTCCTCGGCTCTATTGTCGCCAAGTTCAAAACTGGCAGATGTTGGGCTGGAAAGTGGTCCGAGGATGACATGAAGGTCAAGAACCAGGGCTCGGAGTTTGTGATTGAGGCGAAAGAAGATTATGAGCTCACCCCTCATTATGGATATTCTGATCTACGAAAATTCTGTACAACTGTACTTGAACGTCTTAAGTTTAATGGATTTCTGCCGTACTTTGATGAGCTAGCTGAGGACCACATGTTGATAAATGTTTGTTTTGGAAAGCCAAAAAAGTGGAAGAGGTTCCTTGAGTTGATAAGTTACCCTTTGGCTCTCAAACCACCATTGGTCCGAGCCTCACTCATTTGCAATGTTTATACAGTGGGGGATGCAAATTCCTCAGGGATTCCTCCTACCTACAGTCCGTTATCCAGCCTGGACAGTAGTTTTGATTGGGTAAATATAGCAAGTAACCATCAACTATTGAAAAAGGTCTATGAATACCAGATTAGAAAACACAGATATCTTATTGACATGTGGGCACGTACACACTGGCATGTTTTTAAGTTCTCCAGACACTTCATCCAGCATGCTCTTGGCTATACCAAGGTGACCTTTTGTTGCTTGCAGTTTTTCTTCTTAAATTTTTTTAATAAAAAATAATAATAACCTTGCTGTTTCTGTAGGATAATCATTGGATTCAACAAATTAAAGATATATCTGTAGTTGAAATATTGCTTTCCTGTACAATTTCAAAATCCATTGCTGTAGCTGTCAGATTTCTTGTGCTAAACTGTGGCGTTGATGGCCTATTTTCCAGTGCGTGGAGGCACTATGTTGGATCTGAGTATGTTACTTTTGATATCGCTGGATCTGTTTGATTCTTTTCTTAAAATGTATTTTATTTTCTGAACAAGTGTCAATATATGGTTATAGTTATGCTGACCAGCCAAATCTAGAAGATGCAACAACAGTTGACATGGTGCAGGGGGTTTTAGACAGCATTTCTGTGCAGAAGGTATGGTATCTTGCACATAATATTTGGTAACACTATTCTCTCTCTCTTTCTTTTTTTTTAATCTTGGTAACACTATTCTTGCAGATAGCTGGATATGTGTACCCCGAAATTTCAATATCTTCAGAACGAAAACACATATCTCTTTTCTTCAATGATAATGATTTGATAGAAATTCAAAATTTTCTAATTGGTAACAACTTTAAGGTAGGTCCATTTACAGCTGATTATGTTCCATTCGACATGAAAGTCAGATTGCAAAAATTATTCGTGTGGTATATGGTTTCATGCTTAAATTATGTTTCTTTGATAATTTTCCTATTTAGTTTGTATTGTTGGCATCAGGAAATCCAGACTGGCAGTTTGCATAGGCTTTTATTTCTTACATAGGACTCACATAATCTTTTATTCATTTCACTCACATGCTGCCTTCTAGGTTGTAGTGTGACCTAGCTCAAGCTGCTTTTGGTCCTTTAATTTTGTGATAGATATGTTAGAGTTGTGTATCTTGCTGTGTATAATACCTTTAAGTAGTGAGAAATTGTTCTTCTAAAGTTCATATTAATGTATTAATTGGACCTTCACTGTTATATGGTATATGACACTTATTGATGTTGTAACTTGTAGTAAGTAGTTTGTGTTCTCTTTCCTTTTATATCATATGTGGTAAGTAATGTCTTATTCTTTTCTCATGCTTGAATCATTTCTTACTGTGATGGAACAAGGACTTAATAAGGATCATGTTTTACTAAATAGAAATGTTTATTCCTTTTACATGATCTGTTTGCCGACTGTTGAGAGTGGGTTTAGAAGACAATTTTGATTGCAACTTTTTGTGTTTATTCCCGGATAAGGCTGGTCTTTCAAATTCTGTACATGATTGCTGACTTCTGGCGTCTATCATTTTAGAATATTTTAGTTTATCGATCTGTCCGTGTGTGTTCTAGAAGATAGCAATTTGGATCTTTTTGTTGTGATTAAGTGTGCTCTTTGTTTAAGTGGTGCAAGTTTAAGTAAGAATAGTTCAAGTTTTCCTCCATCAAAGTCATTTATAGGGTTATAAATGACTTGTGTTCAATTTTCAGTGTGAGCTTAATGGTGATAGTCTACATTGTGGTTCAATAAAGTTGTGGAAACGTACTCACCCTCCTACAGAGGTACAAGTTCATGTTGCCATAGTTCGATCACTCTGCGGCAGTTTCCTCATGGAACCAGTTAACTCCATACTTCTATTCTGTGATCATGTGTTGCAGGAATCTGCTCAACGTGGAGTTTTTGTGGTGGAAGGACCATATTCCTCGGAGTATGACTATCTATATCTTTTGCTGACTGAGTATCTTCTTGGCTTGGTGCCACCCACACTTTGACCATTGAGAAGGCTGATGAAGATTCATCAGGAATTTTGCAGCTCGAGAATTTTTAGTGTTAGTGCGGCAAATTGAACTTGCTTGGTCTGGACTGGAATTTTGGTCGGTTTGGTTTAGTTGGGTTGCTGAATATGGAGGATCTCCTCGCTGTGTTGCTTCACACTTCGAATTATCTGTAGGAAGTATGGTCACATGGATGAGCCAAACGTTTTCAGCATTTGTCGCATGCAGTTCAACCATGGTTTCAGCATTTGTCGCATGAAGTGGCGTGTAAATGATTGTCATTAATTTTTTTTCCTGGGTAGGGGTAATCAATTGATGAAAAAATAATTTAGTATCCAACTGAACAAATGCCTAAAAAATCATAAAGTAATTTTCCAAAAAGGAAGCTCCCATGATGTAGGGTCTGTTTGGTTGTTATCCTGTCACCCTGAGTTCAATCTGCTGCTTTAATCCCCAAGATAAACATTTCCTAGGTGTCCTGTGCATTTTTTTTTGAGCAATAGTGACCTGTGCAATTTTTGAAATGCAATTTTGGACATGTTAAATTTGAATTGTGGTGTTTTCCCGTAATAGGGAGCAAAGTGAGGGAGTTCTTAAACTGCTGCTGATGGTTTGATGCCATCCAAAGTGCCATTAGTTCGTTGTCATAGAAACTTGTGCCAAAATGTTATTTTAATTAATTTATCTCATTCTATGTTGGATTTTCGCCATTTGGTCCTTACATTTGTATTATCGAATGTCGCCACAAAACATCATGTTGCCCCTACTTTGTGTATTGCGCTACAAATCCTTTGCCGCCTATCCCAACGCAAGGTCCCACACCCTGTCAATCACAAAAAAAAAAAAGATTGAAAGGTTTATGTATCTAGCCTTTGAGTTATGAGTTTTGGTGATCGATTGGTGAATTCGGAGATTTAGCGACGGGAAAAATGAATTAGAGATAACACAGGTATTTTAACAAAGAATGAATCAGAGCTATCGGGATTTTAGATAAAACAGTCTACAAATGAAAGTGAGAATTCGGCTTAGCTTTCTTTGAGCCGTATTCACCTCTCCCAAATTATACCTGCGAGAGATCTGAATCTGCTGCATACATGTTGTACTGACCGTTACGTTTGCACCTGTTTCAACGATCGTTCTTTCGTCGAACGAATACAGGTCGTCACATCTCACAACGCACTGTCAAAATGACACGTGGGGTCACTTTGAGCCATTGACATGTAGGACAGGGTGTCAAATTATGAAAGACTTGCGAATTAAAACCTTACATCATCAACAACACAAGAACCAGATACATACTACCACCGTTCCAGAATATAGTTATATTTAGGTTTGTCCCAAGTCAAATACTTTTATCTTTGAACAAGTATCTCTAAAAACCTCTAAAAATATTTGCTTCAATACAAAGCGTTATACATGTTATAATGGTTGGTTTCATGATGAATCCGTCAACAGTCACGCTTTACGATTTCTATATTTTGGAAGAGAGAGTAAACTGGAAACACAATAGATACTGTAATGACAAGTAGGATAGGTTCCAAAGCAATTCTTAACAAGCCAAAACATATAATCCACTTAAACGACAAACTTACAACAAGCCATACATCAAGACACACCATGATGATGACCAGGGTTATTGAATAACTCAGCAATTCTTAACACAAGCAAAAACATAATCCTGTTCGGCTGCTTGTTCCAGCCTCGGCTGCAGCTGCTTCAGCTGCTACTGGATGACAGTGGATGACACTGTTGGATGGCTGAGATCAGATCGCCTGTAAAAAAACCAGTGAAAACAGCATAAACACTTGTGCACTAGACTTTTCACATTATTAGCTATTAAAACTCAACCAACTGGGTACAAAGAAAAATAAAACTTCCTACATTGATCTACCTTAGGATCCTAAGGCTGCATCATCCTCAATTAATCATGCACCTAGTCATATTATCAGCAAGTACGGAAAACAAAGAGTGCCTTAGAGCCCATCTATTTTCAAGCAGTTTGAATAACCATCCACAATAAAAAAAGTTGACCGGGTAAAACCAAAGCAATTATAATGAATAATAACAGCAGTGCATATGACAGAAGAATCCTCCAAATGCAGCTGATTGACAACCATGACTGAATGTCATCTGTTCATAACGTATAACTAGATGACAGAAGCCACAATGATCCAACACCACAAGCTACAAAACCCAATGATCCAAGGCTTGCTGATCTTCCACCACAAAATCAATCATAAGATCACTAAAGAAGAAGAATACACTACTATTTGATCGCTAACGGCAGCCATTTTTGTTAGAGAACTATAAATGAAGCAGTTAATTAGCCACCAAGTGTGGATAATTAATAAAGGATCCCTACTCCTTAGTTTATTGACAATTTGCAGTTCTTTCGCATTTTGAGGCCATCAATCCAGATCCAACTGTTCAAATGCGCGCCTTCGCTTAAACTTATACCACACCCAACCTCTCTCATACTCTTTCTTTGCGTCATCCGCCACCTCCCCATGCCCAGCTACTGCACCACACTGCTGCCCTTAACCGCAACTGATGCAAACCACTTAGCAAACGATATCCCAACCGCAGTCGCCACCCACCTGCACACTTCTCACCGCTGCCAGCCAGCAAGCTTCCCCAGAGCTGCCGGTAAGGCTGCAAACCTAATGCCCATTTGCAAGTTGAAATAAACGTGATGCAAGATCTCAGTCACTTGAGAACTAGCAAATCTATCAACAATAAGCCAAGCGGATTTCAGTCAATATAAACTGAAAACATGGTTGATTACAAAATAGCTGAATGTAAATCACATATCAATTTAATTGTTCTGATTAACTACTTCATTATACTTAGCAGTTAGAAAGGGATCAATTGAAACCATGCATAGAACATTGCATTTGCTTTAGGGACAGATGCTCTAAAATAATGGCATACCTGCACTTGGTCTAATATACTTGGCAATGCCAGTAGGGCAATACATGTGAGATGCATATAGCAGAAATTCAACGTTAAACTCAGCTGCGCCTAGCAGTGTCTTGTTCCTGGTGTCAAGAGCGATCATCCATCCCTCGGGGTGCTTGTATTTCTTCCTGGCCATCAGGTAAACAATGCCTTGATGATCAGCAGCAGCAGAGATGTCTGGAGCAGGGTGGGACACCAATAGGTTTTGCAAGGCTTGGCCTGGTGCGGAACCAAGCAGTCCAGATTGCATCAACTCTGACTTGATCTGGGTGTCGATTCTGATGTCAGAAGCTTGGACCCTGCAATCCCTGCGCCAATCCTTCCAGGAGCTTGTCATGGCAGTGTTGGTATATGTGAGGATCGTCCAGTCGTGCATTTGGTACGAGATAGACCCTGTTTCAATGCAACCCGGGACCAGAGTGTCCTCAGTTTCCATATGAACAAGCTTGAGGCAGTCCTCGCCACCTCCTCCTCCTCCCTTGACGAAGGCAATACTCCGAAATGGGATCGGATTGCCTAGTTCAGAGCCCAGGCCATTGTCGCAGCTCACCAGGTCCAGCGGCACAGGCAGAGGCACTTCACGGAGCGTGGGCTCGTCGCGGAGCACATCACAGAGAAGGATGCCGTACCAGAGATCGACCCATCCCATGGTGCCAGCCTCACCTCCTATAGAGATCACGGTGCTCGTCATGTGGTGTAGGAGGCGACCGCAGTTCTTGGGGATCACCATGGGGAACCTGCGCTGTGGCTCCGTCACTGACACCTCCCGACAGATCCATTTCGTTGGCTTCTCACTGTGGTGGGTGTGGAGGTCGTAGAGGAGCGGTGAGCCCGTGGCGGAGGGCAGCAACACGGCGACGGTGTAGTTGTCCTCTCCTCGCCTAAGTAGACCAACGTCGTCGTCGTGGAAGAAGGGATGCGGACGAAGGAGCCGCTGAAGCACCGGTTGCCTTCCATTGCCGGCCCGGTAGATGAAATAGTCGGAGTCGTCCACCGAGGAGGCTGCATCGCGCGGAGAACCAACGACGACACGGAGGAGAAAGAGATCCTCCACCACGCGGATAACGCGGGGGGGGACGGTGAGGGCTAGGTCTGGGCAGTGCACGTAGACCTTGGAGGGTAGCGGCGGCCTCTCCGGGCACAAGGATACCTCGATTTTGTCGTGGTTGCTGGTGGTAGTGCTGGCGGTGGTGAAGCTCCTATGCTGGCCGAGGTAGGCTTTGACGGCAAGGAGGACGCAATCTGGCTGTGGCTGACATTGGAGGAGGAGGTCAAGCTGGGAGGAGGGAGAGGTAGACATGGGGGGGGGGGGGGGGGGGGGGGGGGGGGGGGGGAAATTAGGGTTGGGAAGTTGTAGTGTATATATATTTTATAGCTATGTTTAGGGCTGGGCCGATATGGACCTAGTTTGAGATATGGCCCAAAATAGTACGACTTTCGACCCATGCATAACTCGGTCTAGGAATGCCCTTTATTTTTATTATTTTATTTTATTATTGGCTGCCTCCGTCCTCTTTTTTTTTGACATAAAACCTCGGCTCTATGGCCTATCCATTGCAACCACAAGCTCGACCAAATCGCGAGCTAACAAAGGATTTTACAATTTCTGAGAGGGGGTTTGCCTAAACATAGACCTCACCCGAGTCCCAACACATAGCCGTTTTGGCTAACTCATGAGCCACTGAATTACAAGCTCTAGGGACTGACAAAATGTCAGTACAAACAAAGTGCTCCCGCAGCAGGAACCGGTGTGTTCCGAATCAACATTCCGCCTGCTGCCAAATCCATCAAGTGTGATTGTAGAGATTGCTTTAGAACAACATAGTCTATCTCTAGCTGTATATGTGATATGACATGTTCAGTAGCCGCTTGCAGAGCTTGCTGGCATGTAGTCGCCTCAGCCATGAGAGCATCTGGGACCGCATTGAGACGCCCAGCACCTGCCAAGATCGTCTCCCCTTCATGGTCACGAACAATGAAGCCCCAGCTACCTTGCAACGTCTCCGCTATAAAAGAGCCATCCACAAAAGTGAATAATAATCTAAGACAACACACTTAGAACTTACAAAAGTGAATAATAATCTGAGACAATGCTACGTGATGCGTATGAACCTGTCTCAACACAAATCAGAGGACTTGCTGTCTGAGCAGCCCGACACTGTCGACCTAGCTGCAAACAGCAAGCCTGCGGAAGCACAATCATAGCCACACAGCGCGCCAAAAAAAATAAACTAAAAGCATTCTAAGACAAGCATGATATATATGAGAGAGTACATGTCCACAAATGACACAAATAAAGTACTTAAGTAACAATATTTTAATAAATTAGTTTCATGTTGCTCTCTCATCTCACAAACTAAAAACTAAGATAACTAGCAGCTGCTGCTCCTCCATGACCGTCGAAAGATGTTGTACCCCCTTCACTTAGTAATTCTCTCCCTTTGGTAACAAGTCACCAAAAAGAGAGAAGACCAACAGGAGAAAAAGATACAAGCTAGTCGTTGTCCTCCTCCATATGGTCATCGTCGTCATCTCCATCATCATCTTCATCATCATCATCATCGGGAGATCCTGTGAAGTGAACACTGTGAGCAGATGCACGCTTGCTCCATCGTCGAGTCTGGGGCTGCTCAATCTCCTCCTCCTCCTCCTCATCCTCCTCGTCATCATCCTCATCATGTGTAGACTCCTCACTGAGCTGAAGTGGAGGAATCTGTCTGAGACCCTATTCCCGTCTGAGCTCTCTGATCTCCAGCCTTGTCTGATAAGCATGGTCATTGGCATAACAAATGCCACTGGATATCTTCTTCAAGATCCGACCAAGCTTACCATTCTTCCTACCTCTGGAAGCTGCTCTGCTGGAAGACTCAGGGTAGTCTGGGGCTGCTGCCCTGGTGCTCTCTCTAGGAGGAGTGTTCACCTCCTGTACTGCTGTGGAATGAATGACCTTCTCTGCTCTGTAAGGCTCATGAACTGTATCCTTGTTGTAGATCCAGCCAGTCACCATCTCAATGACAAACATCAGGTAAAGAGCATATGGAAGCCCCTTTCTAGCATCCTCTGCTGCTATGCATATCTCATCCCACAGAAAGCGAGCAACTGAGAAAGGTGGTGCTCCACCTCTCATCCTCCTTAACACATTTTTGGATGTGTTGTAGATGTTTGAAGCAGATCCCACCTTGGGATAGAGAGTGGTCCTGAAAAGGTTGTTCAAGATATAATACTTGCTTCTCAAACCTTTTACAAGACCATCTGCATGCTGAGGCTCAATGTAAAGCTGAGAGATCTCCTCGTTCGTCAACCCTCTTTCATCATGAATGTTGGAGCACTCTCTGTCCTCCTCTCCAAAACCAAGAAGGCGAGCAAAAGTCACATAGTCCACTCTATAGTGCAAGCCCTCTGTCATCCAATGCATCACCAAGTTCTCCCTGTCAAGATAGTAAGTGGAGAAGAACTGGTGGATGATCTCTGTGTTCCACCCATTCTGGAATCCCATCCAGTGATACATCCCGAGCTGCCTGCACTGATCAATGACCCTGTCAAAGACTGGATCTCTCTTGATTTCCAAGTGCTCCCAATCAACATACTTCATCTTGATGATTTTGGGCTTAGCAGCTTGAAAAAGGACAGTGAGATAATAGTCAAAATGAAACACATTCCAGAACCTGTAATCCACATTCATGTCCTTTGGCACATCATAGGGATTTATGGCCCTTTGCTCCTGGACTGTCCTCCACTGGTTTTGGTAGTTGATTCTGACTCTGCCAGGGGTGTCCTAAGGCTCTCTGACAAGCACCTCCTCAGGGTGCTCAATAAGATGTGAGCCATCGAACATACCAAGACCCGGAGGTGTCTCAAGACAAACACCTTCTCTGATGGTTCTCCCTGTCCTCTGCAACTCCTCTTCTTGCCTTACCCTCTGCCTAGGGTTCAGACCATCATCAAAACCTCCTCTGCCTCCTCTGACAGCTCGGGCCTTGGACCTTGGCTCCTTTCCTCTAGCACCGCCACTCGATCCACCGGCATCCATCTATGCATTTAAAAGGAGAAAGTGTTAAGTTGTTGCACTTAGAATAGTAACTGAAACTCTAGTGGAGAGATTGAACCAAAAACTAGGGTCAATGGATGATTGTAGAAGTTTCTGCATAGGTATTGCCACCAAGGGTCCAGCACTGCCGGCCTGGTGCAGGCAGCACTAGTGCATGCTTCATCAATCCTCTATTGAAACTAGGTTTTGATCAAATCTAGCTACTAGAGGTACATCACCATACATAATGCAACTACTAACAACCTAAATCCCATCTCAAAATTCATACATTGCATAGATCGACCCAAGTTAGGGTTTCAAGTTATTACCTTTGAAAGAGAGGGGTGAGGATGAAGAAGGTCGGGCTTGAACAGAACTTGATGCGGGAAGGAAGATCCTCCACACCTCCTCCAATGGTAGCACCACCAAAGGGCAGCACTGCCAGGGGGAAGAGAGGGACCCCCGGGCTCCTTGTGTCTCCTTAGGGTTGAGAGAAGAGAGGAGAGGTGTTTCTATTGGGGGGGGGATATGACCTGGGATGGAGTCCCCTCGGGTTGGGGTGAAGAAATAAAGCAAAACCCGAGGGCAAGGTCTTGGGCCCAACAGGCTCGGGTCCCTTAAGTCCCGACACTACCGGCCTTAGCTTGGCACTGCCGGACACCCCGACACTGCTGGCCTGGAGCCGGTACTGCTGGCCTAGCCAGACAGTGATGCACTATGCCACTACTATACTTTATATTTATGCAATTTGTGGACACATACCCCTTGCCATGTGCTGGTCAGTAAGCAAATCATCAATCATACAATGACCAACACATTCAAGTTTCTTTTGAAATTGGTTTTGAAGCACATAATTGAAGTTTTTCAAAGTTTTTCCTAAGTCGCAAGGTGGACAAACAAGTGTGTGTTATAGTTCAAACCACGTTACGGGAATCAAGTATATTCAGCTCACTACGCAAAACACAAAACCTTGTCTCATCGAGAGGCTTAGTGAAGATATCGGCTAGTTGCTTTTCGGTGCTCACATGGCGAGTTGCGATATCTCCTTTTAATTCGTGGTCTCTCAAGAAGTGATGACGGATGTCTATGTGTTTGGTTCTAGAGTGACTAACAGGGTTATTTGCGAGTTTGATGGTGTCAGGTACAAAGGTAAGGGGTACCCTAACCTGTGATAATCTAATGCCTAAACATCCAGGCGAAATCCGATAGTCGACCAAGCAATGGAGGAAGGCCCGTTAGGCGAAGGCCTACCCCACCAGCAGAAAGGGCAGGCCATGGGCCAGCCCATTACCAGAGGGATGGTAGGTGGAGTGACCTTCGACCTCGATCCCCTGAATGACGGAGAAGGGGTCGAACGAATGACCCTCTGCCGTGACCCCTCGACCGACTGAAAGGGGGATCGAACGAGCGCCCCCCAACTCGACCCCTCAGATGACGGAGAGAGGTCAATCGAATCCCCCTCGACTCCAACCCCCGAAGTGACGGACAGGGGGTCGAACGAACGACCCCCAACAGGAGGCTCGATCAGCTCACCTGCTCCCAGTATGGGATAAAGGGAATCCTATGTTGGGGCTGTCCCCGCCTAACGCCATGGGCGCTCACTACCTCGGTCAAATCCATCAAGTCATCACCCATACCCGGATAACCCGTCGACCGTACAACTACTGCAGCCACGCCTCGAGTACGGAGCACCCCCTCGAATTTTGGGTGAGGCAGCCGTCGACCGCGTTCTCAGGAATGTGTCAAGGTCACGCAAGCCTCGATACCCCTCGACCCGGGGGTCGACCCTCATCCCCAACTGTTACGGCATGGGCCCGTCCGACCCGCCCCGCTTCAACTGTGGAGTTCGCAGGTTCCACGCCATGCCGTCCGGCGACGACCAGTCCGCCATCACCATGCCTCGGAACACCAGAAGTATAGGAGGAGCATGCCGCTACAGCGATCGACGTCTCGTCACAGACATGGCGGACGGACACGCCTCCCATACTGATACGTACTAGGCCCCTGTACTCCCAAGCCTCCCTTGGCGTATAAAAGGGGATGCTGGGTGTTGACACAAAAAGCGTCAGGATCTGCGAACACCTCGGGCTTATACCCGAATTCGATGTCCAAGGTGTGCCAGTCCATTTGACTAGTTAATTGACAAGGACGATAACTAGAACAAGATCTGAACGAGACAACGGCGATGCGCCCAGATGTCAAGGCTCAAACCTGATCAGGATAACTAGAGTAGAGCTGAACGAGACGACAGCGATGCGCCTGGACGTCAAGGCTCAGATTGCTCAAACGCGGAACTTGCAAGGGTTGACGGAGGTCGATGAGATACAACACGTCGAAACTTGAAGAACTCGTAGATAATTAAACCTAATGCGGTAAAGGTAAATTACTGGTAAAGTAGATAAAAAAGTAATTGATATGTATTGATATGCTTGGATATATCTTTCACGCGGCCCTTGGGCACATATTTATACTCCCGTATGGGGAGTTGTACATGGATAGGACTCATACCTTCCTAAACAAAAACTCCTATTTTTAAGGAAATAAAACGACTCACGCTAAAGGAAAGAAACGACTCGTGCAAGAGTCGGACTCGAAATAAATCTATTAATACTGGCATGAAATCACCAGCTTCCATATCTATCTGCTTCACGATGAAACCTTCCATCGACAGACTTCCTTCAATCCGCAACTTTCCTCTATTGCCATTGGCAGTTCTCTGCTGACGCCAGCTGCTTCATCCCGCTTCCATCGGCATCATCATTCATCGGCGACTTTCCGTCCTCATCGGCAATATTCCTCTTATCAGCAACAGGCTTTGGCTCTCATCGGCAACGCTTTCTTGCCTCCACCAGCAACATTGTAGCCTTCATCACATCGACAATGAGCCTCAATTTTCATCGGCAATGTTCTTCCTGTCGGCAACATCCCCTTGCCTTCATCAACAGTGTCTTCCTGCCTCAATCGGCAACAAGTCCCTGACTGCATCAACAACACTCTTGCCTTTATCGGCAATCTGACTGGTAATATCCCAATGCCGATAAGGAAAACAACAACTAGCCTTTTGCGATCGGCACAATCCTTAGATCATATTGACACGTGCCAAAAAACAGTGTCAACACTGGGATATGAGAGAGACTAGGGAGAGAACAAGAACAAGAGGGAAGATGAGAAACAAGAGGACGAAGAGGTCAATCATTGACCCCACTCACATTCCTATACGAACTCTCACCAGAACCAAACACAACACCAACCACTCACTTGCTTGATCAACATCTCAAGCAATCAACCAATTCACCTAGAGTAGCCATGCTAGTTCTAGGCCTCGGCTCACTCTGAGCACCCCGTGTAAACCAGCTTGTACTACCCCCTGTACTAGCACTTCGGTGCAAGATAATACAGTACCCCTCCTCTTGCTGGACGTAGGGCCTTCTTTGCCCGAACCAGGATAAACTCTGTGTTCTTCTTGCATCACATCTGGAAGAGGGAGCACGCAATATATAAATTTACTAGTTGGTGATCGACCTCTGGGTCGAAACACCGACAGTTGGCGCGCCAGGTAGGGGAGCTTTGCGTGTCGATCAACTCCCAATTTCTCTTCTAGATGGAGTCCACCGTTCCACCACTTCCG
>CM039125.1:3237-45872 GCA_022036555.1 Microstegium vimineum | reverse complement strand
CGTGCCACAAGTTTAAATCTCTCTTACCACAAGTTGTAGAAAATACGTCCCAATATTTAAATCTCCAAAATAAATTTATTAAAAAACTAAATCCAAGATTTTTCAATGATATTAATCATGTTTTTCATTAAAAATTAACCATTTTAATATATATTTTTTAAAAGATTTTCTCGGGAAGCGAAAAAAATGATAAATATTAGGGAGAAGGAGGGAGTACTTTAAATAAGATTCAAAGTCATCATTTCGCTTGGTTATCAGCCATCGACTTACAACAACAAAATAGCATCAAGCGACTTATCAGCCACCGAAACGATGAACGAATTTTTTCTTTTAATCCCTCCGTTCCAATTTATAATTCGTTTGATATTTTTTACCTTAAATTGGTCACTCGTCTTATTAAAAATTTATGCAAAAATATCACTCTTTTTGTTGTGGTTTGCTTATTAATAAAAGTTCTTCAAAAATAACTTAATTTTATTATGTTTGTACAAATTTTAAAAAGATGAAAGACCAAATTATATTAAAAAAATTAAACGAATTATAATTTAGAACAGGGGTTAGTAATAAAGTATATATTGAGCTCAAATCTTAAGATTTAATCATCTGCATCACAACTTCTTTTCAAAAGATGAAATGCATTGCTTACTCAGATACGGAGCATTCATCATTTGTTAATCGCGTATTCACCATTTTGTTGATTGGTGACGAAGACAAGGTATTTTTTCACAAATATTCACTCATCATGGGTCCAAGCTATCATACTTCGGCAAAGGCACAAGGCACTAGCTGCACCCTGCCACAAGGCAAGACACAGAACACTCATCTTCAGAACTACACTACCAAGGGGATCTGAATAATTTAATCATGTTGAACAAAATTCATCACCAGAATAGAAAGTTCACAAAAATAAAAAAACTGTCCAATAACATCTTGTAACCATGGAAGCATTTGATTATTCTAAGTATGTATATGTGTGTGATCCAGCAAGAATCCATTATCGCAAGCCCAAGCTTTAACAGTAACAGCAAGAGCGCGATCAGGAGTAGCCCTGCTTTTATGCGCCCGATTCTTATACACTCATACAGATAGGCTGGCTCTAGAACCGGTCTACACGGCCAGTTCCATCCTCGAGACAAGAATGCCATCCGTATCGGCGTAGAGCCACTCGCCGTCAGAAATCCTGGTTCCAGCAATGTTGACGGGGACATGCTTCTCGCCCGTCCCCTTCTTGTTTGCCTTCATAGGGTGCGAGCTAAGAGCTCGGACACCAATGTCACAGCCATTGATCTCATCAACATCCCTGATGCAGCCATTGACCAAAATACCAGCCCACCCATTGTTCTGTGCCTGCTGGACGGGGTTGCCGCCAAGAATGGCACAGCGCATGCTGCCACCACCGTCAACCACAAGGACCCTACCGTGGCCTTTCTCCTCGAGGAACTCGCGGATCAGAACATTGTCCTCGTAGACCTTCAGTGTGACAATAGGGCCGGCGAAAACTTGGCGCCTTCCGTAGATTTGGAAGATGGGCTGGAGAGCACGGAGCTCGCCGTTCATAATCAGATGAGGATTAGCGTCGCATACTTCAGCGGTGGCCAATGGCAAGGCAGCCATATTTTAGCTTCACTCCTGCTGTTTCATCAGAAGATAGGAAAATAAAACGCTGAGCAAAACGAATCAACAGAAGCAAGCTGTTACATGAAAAGCAATAGCAGACATTGATCAAAGAAAGAAAGAAAAAAGACTTTTGAATTGAACATATAAAACTAGTGGGAAGCAGGACAGCAATATGACGGTCTCCTGAAATTGAATACCAGCAGTATAATGAACACCAGGAGATGGAGATAGATTCCCCATCGCTCAACTATTAAAATGTTGTGGGGCAACCGATCGATCGGTGAGCATCAGCCCACAAAAACATAAGACACTCACAGTCTTGGATGAAAATCATCAACCACCATAGTAGCCTTCTCTGATGGAGAGGGTCATCTAGATGTTATGTCTGTCTGACTATTTATTTGACTTGACAGAAGAAAGAGTCTCTGGACGGACCCAAAAAGAAAAAGGAAAAAAAAAAGTGTTTGTTTAAGCAAGTCGAAACATGTGATTGTGGTGCAGGCACTAGCGCTTACAGTACAGTCTACTACTACAGTATGTATCATCTACCTTTGGGTCACATTTACATACAGACAGACAGAGCTGAGCTGCTGGGTCCATGAAGCTCGAGTCGAGCCCCCAAAGGCCAAAGTGGATGTGTGTCTCAGTCCAAAAGCTCGGAGCTCTGAATTAAACAGGTAATTAAGTTGCTAAGAGGAGGCTAAAGCGGGTCGTGATTGAATTTATAACTAAAATTGGGGGCGGGGTAACCCAATTATTATTATTATCTAGTAGTAGAACAACAGACTGACGAAGAGGAATAGTTCAGTTTATATATATTCACAAACAAACTCCTGCATGCATCAGTTAGCTGGAAAATTGATACCTTGGATCTGTCTGATGATTAGATAGATAATACAGTACGTACTAGAATCAAGGGCGTAAACTCTAAACAACGAGAGACAGTGATAGCGATAGGGGATGACTCACCAACACGAGCAGACCGGATCAGATCTCCCGGGAGGAGAAGGGAGGTGAGGGGAGGGGAGCGGCGGCAATGGAGTGGAGGATCGGACGGATCCGGCAGGCGGCGACGCCAGGGACAGACAGGGAGAGAAGAGGAGAGAGCCGTCGGTTGGGATTTGTTTGGGAACGAAGGGGATGGATGGGAGGGGACGTGGTGGGGTCAGGGCGTCAGTCAGGAGGCGTGGCGACTAGTAATACGAATCATCCATTCCCTCCAAGGCAGGCAACTGCATTACTGCACCACGGCATTCGAAATCAAACGCCTGCCGTTCGTTCGTTCAGCCACTTTTCTCAGGGTGTCTTTCTTCCCTGTAACTCTCTTCCTCTTTTCTTAATTAATTAATTAATTAAAAAAACAAATTGCTAGAAAAAGGGTTCTGCAAACAGCGCAGTCAAACAGTGAATGAGAGGACCAGCTAAAATGACACGAAATTTAGCTTTAGAAAAGTGAAATGGCCAGGGGTGTAACATGAATCTTTCATGTACATTCCACAGCCCTGCTCAAGTTCCACACACATTCTACCTTCTTCTGTTACATCAAATCAGCAGACCCAGGTTCAATCGGATTATCGGACACTAACAAACTACATGAAGTTACAAGACACCACAACCAACTATGTCTCATCTCGCACATCTAGGTGGGCTGGGGCTGCGAGGCACGAGCCCGTGCCGCCGCCGCTCTCTCCAAGGCCTTGAGCCTGTTGGCCTCCATGCGCGCCTTCTGCTCCTCAGTGAGCTCAATCTTCGCCGGCTTGTTGGGGCCGTCCTGGGGTTTCTGCGCCACCAGCGAGCTGACTTCTTTTGGAGCCGCCGGCAGCTCTGGAACCTCTTTATTATTGGTTCCCTCACCAGCCGGGATCCAGGGTTCCTATCGTACATCAACAGCAGTTAGTTAGTTCACAAGTTCAGGCAAGTCCGAGTATGGTATCTTATGGCTTGTTAACGATGGAGAGGGCATACACTTACATCAGCTGCTTTTTCATAGATTTCGTTAAGCAGATCTTCTTCCATGGGATCCACGCCGTCGTTGCTCTCCATCGGTGGATCTGCGTCTTCTTGCACTGGGTCAGTGACATGGTTGTCTGATGTTGTTGAGTTGTAATCACTAGTTTCTTTTGCTCAGTCTTGTAAGGTGGAACCCTCAGCATTGTATCGAACTAATTGCTTTCTTAAAAGCAAAGAATATTCTCCTTATAAAAGAAATTGCGCTGCTAAGCTCTGGATTTTGTCTCTGTTGCCTTTCTTGTGACAGCCCTCTAAATTTACCGTTTAGATTTATAATTGGTTGACAACAAAGTGCAGGTAGCAAAAAAAAAGTACCTGAGCTAATACTACTACAACTTGAGCTCTTAACTAAACCACTCTAGTCTGTTAACTTTATTTGCAGTCACAGGGAATCAATGGCTGAAACCAAAGCAGATAGCTTACCCTGACGCGGTTGCCGGCACCCAATTTCTCAACTTTGCGCACAAACTGTTCAAAGGAGTAGTAAGGGATCAAACGAGGTGCCAGTCCGTGTAGAGCTTGATGAGATTGCCAAGGTCCTCCACCTGAGACCAAGTCATTCATGGTCATCAGAGGAGAAGAGAATAGACACAGATATCATGGGTTGTCAGACGATCGAATCGGGTCAAACCGCCTGCTAAAACTGAACAGATGCGTTTCCCTTGTGATGATGAATGGAAAAGGAAAAGAATGGGACCTCATGGCCTGGGCGGGCGTGAGGCTTGAATGCCTTGGGAAAGTAGCGGAGCGCGAAGCCGATGCCGCCGTCGGAGAGGAGCAGGTCCGGCGTGAGCTTGGGGCGCGTGGTCCTCTTCTTCTTATTCTTCTTCTTCTTCCTCTTCTTCTTCTTCTTCTTCTTCTTCTTCTTCTTCTTGTCGTCCTGCTGCAGCTGCGGTGGTGCCCATCGTAGGTCCCGCTCCCGTCCCCCTCTGCCGCCGCCGCTGCGGGCTTGCCGTTGAAGCGGGAGGTGGCGGAGGGATGGCTGGGGTTGGTGGGTGCGTCGGCGGCAGGTGCGGACGAGGAGGGGCAGTCGCGGGACTAGTGGCCCGGGCGGCCGCACTTGAAGCAGCCCGTGGGCACCGCCGCTGCCATGGCTAGGGTTGGGGAATCGGAATTGGGGATGGATCTTGCTCCTGGCCCTGGCAAGGAAATGGAGAGGTTTTGGCGGGAGTCGAGAGGCGAGATAGCGCCAACCAAGAGGCGGAAAACCCTGCTGGTGACCGAGTTATGCATGGGCCGGAAGTCGTAGGCACTCGCGATTTTGGGCCATATCTCAAACTAGGTCCATTTCGGCCCAGCCCTAAACATAGCTAGTACATCTTCCCAACTCAAAATGGCAACGGGTACGTACCCGGCGGGTACTGGCCACCCATACCCGCACCCGCTAGGTCAAAATCTATTCCATCGGGTTACCCGCGAAAGCATACGGGTAAGGAATTCATTCCATACCCGCACCCGACGGGTAATTCTTACCCGACGGTCGATAATACACCCGAGTTCACATACAAATTATAACAACATTCAAGTTAACAACTTAACTAGGAGTGTTTGAGCCAAATTTTGATATATACTAAGAGTGTTTGAGCCAAATTTTATGGACTATATGGGCTACAATCACTTAGGCTGGTTACTCAATTTTGCGGGTATTTCTTACCCACGGGTATGGGTACTGTTATTCCACATCTGTACCCGACATACCCAATGGGTAAAGGATTTTGCCCAATAACGTACCCGTGAGTAGAAAACTCCTTCCGCACCCGTCTCCTTACCGGGTAAAACCCGTCGGGTTCTCGGGTTTCGGGTACCCATTGCCATCTTGATTCCCAACCCCACCCGCCGCCACGGGCTCACCGCTCCTCTACGACCTCCACAGCCACCACAGTGAGAAGCCAACGAAATGGATCTGTCGGGAGGTGTCAGTGACGGAGCCACAACGCAGGTTCCCCATGGTGATCCCCAAGAACTACGGTCGCCTCCTACACCACATGACGAGCACCGTGATCTCTATAGGAGGTGAGGCTGGCACCATGGGATGGGTCGATCTCTGGTACGACATCCTTCTCTGTGATGTGCTCCGCGACGAGCCCACGCTCCGTGAAGTGCCTCTGCCTGTGCCGCTGGACCTGGTGAGCTGCGACAATGGCCTGGGCACTGAACTAGGCAATCCGATCCCATTTCGGAGTATTGCCTTCGTCAAGGGAGGAGGAGGAGGTGGCGAGGACTGCCTCAAGCTTGTTCATATGGAAACTAAGGCCACTCTGGTCCCGGGTTGCATTGAAATAGGGTCTATCTCGTACCAAATGCACGACTGGACGATCCTCACATATACCAACACTGCCGTGACAAGCTCCTAGAAGGATTGTTATAGAAGTTTGAGTCCGACTCTTGCACGAGTCGTTTGTTTCTTTAAAAGTAGAGATGTCTGTTTAGGAAAATAGTATTGTTATTTGGGTCCGACTCATGCGTGAGTCAGTTATTTCCTTTGAAATCGGAGTTTGTTTTGTTTAGGAAAGGTACAAGTCGTGTCTGTTTACAACTCCCATTGCCGGAGTATAAATATGTACCTAGGGGTCGTGAGAAATACGATCAATCATCTATCAAACAAATCAATTACTCTTATTTACCTTTACTGCAATTTACCCTTCTATTGCATTAGTCTTAGTTTATCTACGAGTTCTTCAAGTCTCGACGGGCTGCATCTCTTCGATCTCCGTCAGAATCTTGCAAGTTCCGCGTGGGAGTAATCTGAGCTTTGACATCCGGGCGCATCGCTGTTGTTTCGTTCAGCTCTGCTCTAGTTATCCTGATCAAGTCTGAGTCTTGGCATCCGGGCGTACCGCCGTTGTCTTGTTTAGATTTCGTTCTAGTTATCGTCCTTGTCGATTAATTGGTCAAATCGACTAGCACACCTTTGGATATCGAATTCGGGTAATAGCCCGAGGTGTTCACAGATCCTGACGCTTTTTGTGTTAACACCTCTTTTGGCATGCCCAGTGGGACCAATTATACATCTATCATGGGTGATAACTCTGACGTTAACCAGAGGAACGTCATTGAAGTCTCCGAGGCCGATCTAAAAGATGATCAGAGGGTGGCTATGGAGCGGGCTATGGAGGAGTACAAGCAATTGTATCTGAAGTCCTTCAGCCTAAGCAGGAGCGGCGAAGCCATCCAGAAGCAAGATCCGCCGTTGCCGCGGCAGGTCACGTATGATGCGAATCCTGGTAAGTTGCAAGAGATGGTTAATTCTGCCTTAAATCAAGCATTAATTAGTCACTCCAATGTGCTGTCCAATACTGTATACAATGCTGTCATGCAATCTTTCAAAGAAGGACAAGCACCTCAATATGTTGGTCCAGCGTATCATCAACCTGGATCGGCATCTATAAACCCATCGGCAGCCCCAATGGCGTCTTCCACTCCCGTGGATCCGTCTGCCGATGTGGCTACACCACCAAGGCCAAGTCCTGAAAGCGTCACCATGCTTAGTGCAGAGCTGGTGGCGTCGACGATGTCGAGACTTGCTATCCAGAATCATCTAGCTCCTGCCAACTGGTGGGGTTACGGTATGCCTTCAAATCCATCCGCTGGTTCCAATCTGATGCAGAGAGACAGTTCAGCTTGGAAGGGCTCCATGGCATCGGCAATGCAATCACAGCCGATGATCCCTATGATGCATTACTATACGTCTTCTCCAACTGTACAAGTGCCATTAGAAGATTTCCAGGTGGTGATTCCTAAAGTACCTCTGATGCCACCATCGGCGAATTCTGTGCCGATGCAACACAGTATAGCAACTGGAAGTCAACCTATGGTTGTAAATCCTCAAGCCGGAGTGCTAGCACATCAAGGTAACCAATTTGTTGATTACTCTAAGGTGCAGGAGCAGCAGGTGCCAGTTAGCTATCAGCCATCGGTAAGTCACATGCTGATGATTTGTAATCCTGGATGGACCAATCAGCCACCGGTTCAACAGCCTGGCATACTAATGTATCATTATGGAAGTCCAGCAAACACTCGAGCATCGGTACAGCAACCGATGAATGTAATACCACAACATGATCCAGTGAGTATGCAAGGTCACACATCGGCCAATCAGCCGATGTATAACGTCCAGACGACTAGTGCTGCGCCCATGCCAACTATTCCAAGTTATATTCCCCCAAGACCTGAAGGGGTGCATCAGCCAGCTCCACCAGTAAACAATCAGCCAATGAGTCGGCAGGAACATGATGCATATTGGACCGATAAGATCGCCGAAGTGATGAAGGAACAATTCGTCATTAAACCCAAGGTTAATACATATTCTTATCGGACACCATATCCTCCAGCATATGATTTAATTCCTCTCCCAAATTGGTACAAGGTGCCTGATTTTACCAAATTCTCCGGCCAAGATGACACATCAACGATGGAGCACATCAACCGCTACATTATCCAGTGTGGAGAAACCTGCCAGCAGAGAGGAACTAAAGGTGAGATTGTTCTCATCATCATTGTCTGGATCGGCATTCACGTGGTTTATATCATTGCCTCCAAACTCTATAATTACATGGGCCGATCTAGAGAGGCAGTTTTATAAATACTTCTTCGCTGGCATACATGAGAAAAAGATTACCGATTTGGTTAAGCTGAGGCAACGCAATGACGAATCGGTGGAAAACTTTGTTCAGAGGCTGCGAGACGTAAAGAACAAGTGCTACAGCGTGATACTTGATGATCGGCAACTGGCAGATTTGGCTTTCCAAGGACTACTGCCGCATATCAAAGATAAGTACGCGTCTCAAGAATTTAAAAGCCTAAGTCATCTGGTGCAAAGGATTGCCGATCAAGATGTCAAAACTTTTGAACTCAGGAAGACTTTGAATAAGAAGGTGACCTTCATTGGGCAAGAAGAAGATTCCGGGTCAGATGAAGAGCTAAGCATCGGCGCGGCCGAATGGGTGAAGGATAAGAAATCTATGTCTTGTCCGTTGGCCAGAAGGAAGCTGAGAGGTTCACCTTTGATATCACCAAGGCCGATAGGATGTTTGACTTATTACTCCAAGAAGGGCGGATCAAGTTGGCGCCTAATCAAGTAATTCCATCGGCCGAAGAGCTCAGAAAGATCAGATATTGCAAGTGGCACAATGCGACTTCGCACAGTACCAACGACTGCAAAGTATTTAGGCAGCAGTTGCAGTCAGAGATTGAATCTGGGCGAATTAGATTTGAAAATTCTAAAGCCCAGAAACCGATGAAGATTGATCAACACCCGTTTTCAAATAATATGGTGGAAACTAGTGGAAAAACTAAAGTGCTGACATCGGAAGCTGCCAGGAAGAATGCATCGGTAGATCTTGGCCATCAAGTAGCTGAACGTGATGAGAGGAGGTTTGCCGATGACAGAAAGGGCAAGAAAGTTGCCGGTGAGGGTAGCAGTGCCAAGAGGGCTCCTGGTGTTGTAATCACGCATAAGCAGCCAAGGCGAGAGTATCGACAATCGCAAGGGGAGCGACATCGGCAAGAAGAAGAGGAGCATCAAGAGTGGCTTCGGCATAAGGACCACTGGAAGTGTCCCTTCTTCGTTCATTGCTGGGAAGAAGGCATCAAGTTACCTACTGTCGATAATTGTCCTGAATGCAATGGGTATTACCCTGCGGATCGGTTAGAAAAGAAGTCTTGTTTTGACGATCGGACATCCAGGTATGCTAGACCGCTCAAAAAGAAGAGATCGGCACATGATCGGCTGGGGGGTAAGCTCAGCGCGCATAACAGACTTGGCAAGCGTGTTGGTCAAGAGGAACTTGAGGAGATGGCCGATGCAAGAGTACCTGATGAAGAAATATTCTCTAGAGATCCAAACATCAGGAGTGGTGCCGATGCAAGCGGTAAGAGGCAGCACCAGCCCGTTTGGAAAACCAAGCTTCCTCAATGGTGCCCCAAGGGTCTGACAAAGACTCAGAAAAGGAGGATCCAACGTGAACACCAAAGTGACTTATATGACCGTGAAAATCCTTCAAGGGAAAAGCAGTGGAGGCCAAAGCGCAAGGATAGGGATCCATCGGCAGAAATCAATATGGTCGTCATATTGCCGATGGAGTTCATGGCACCTGTCAGCGACGGAGAAGAGGCTCCTGAAATGGCGCAGTTGATGTTGGATCCGATGGCAGCTGTCTTTGAGAAGCCTACCGATGGCGAAAGGCAGCACCTAAGGGCTCTGTTCGTCAAAGGCAAGGTAGACGGGCAACCTGTAACAAAGATGCTGGTAGATGGTGGGGCGTCGATCAACATAATGTCGTACGTCATGTTCAGGAAGCTTGGGAAAGGCGACCAAGATTTAGTCAAGACGGACATGAAGCTTAAAGATTTTGAAGGCAACGT
This sequence comes from Microstegium vimineum, assembly GCA_022036555.1. NCBI lineage: Eukaryota > Viridiplantae > Streptophyta > Magnoliopsida > Poales > Poaceae > Microstegium > Microstegium vimineum. The sequence goes on along the minus strand of CM039125.1, from coordinate 35,882 downwards.
GTCGCCAGCTATGTGAGCCGTATGTGTTGAATTAACTATCGGCAGCAAAACTTTGCCGACAACATTTTTTGTAATCAGTGGCAAAGGTATCTACAACTTGCTCCTAGGCAGAGATTGGATCCATGCTAATTGTTGCATTCCTTCTATAATGCACCAAAGCCTTGTGCAGTGGATCGGAGACCGAATTGAAGTTGTCCGAAGTGAGACCCCGTCGATTATTGCATCAGCGGAATCGGAAACTTATGAGCAAACCAGATGCATATTAGGTGAAGCTTGGGATACAAAATTCCTCAAAGTTGCCGATTACTGCATCACACCGATCCAAGCAGTCGTTCCTGAAGAGGAGTTTTAATGGATCGGTTCGCTGATGATGGAAAACTGAGATAGGGGTTCACATCCGCCGATGATTTAATAGAAATAGATATCGGCGATGGCGGTAAACCTAGGCCAACCTTAATTAGTGCTAATTTAGATTCCCAATGCAAACAACAGTTGACTGATTTGTTAAAGGAATATAAAGATTGTTTTGCTTAGGATTATACAGAAATGTCTGGTTTAGACCGATCGATAGTTGAACATCGGTTACCTATCAAGTCTGGTTTCCAACCACATCGACAACCTGCACGCCGATGCAATCCTACTATTCTACTCGATATTAAAGCTGAAATTACAAAGTTAATTGAAGCTGGATTTATTCGGCAATACCGATATACCGAATGGATTTCTAATGTAGTTCCTGTATACAAAAAAAATGGAAAACTACGTGTTTGCATTGATTTTAGGAATCTCAATAAGGCTACGCCGATGGATGGTTATCCGATGCCCGTTGCCGATCTGCTGATTGATGCTGCTGCTGGACATCAAATCATTAGCTTTATGGATGGTAATGCTAGATATAATCAGATATTCATGGCTGAAGAGGACATATCCAAGACTGCTTTTAGATGTCCAGGTCATGTTGGTTTATTTGAGTGGGTTGTCATGACTTTTGGCTTGAAGAATATCGGTGCTACTTATCAAAGAGCAATGAATTTTATCTTTCATAAGTACATCGACACGATAGTCGAAATCTATATTGATGATGTGGTGGTCAAGTCTTGAAATTTTGAGAAACATCTTGCCGATTTACGAAAAATCCTGGAATGCACAAGGGAGCATGGGTTGAAGATGAATCCTAACAAGTGTGCATTTGGTGTATCGGCAGGTCAGTTTCTGGGTTTTATGGTGCATCAAAGAGGCATCGAGATCGGCAGAAAATCTATTGATGCAATTAACAAGGTAGTTGCCCCTACAAACAAGACAGAGCTGCAATCCTTGATCGACAAGATTAATTTCATTAGGAGGTTTATATCCAACTTATCTGGTAAGATTAGATCTTTTAGTCCATTGTTAAAGTTGAGAGCAGATCAGGAGTTTATATGGAAAGAGGAATAGCAGTTAGCCTTGGAGGAGATCAAAAAACATTTAGTAAACCCTCCAGTCTTGGTTCCACCACAACACGGGAAGCCTTTCAGGTTGTATTTGTCTGCCGATGACGGTGTTATCGGATCAGCCTTAATTCAAGAATTTGAAGGGAAAGAACATGTGATATATTATTTGAGCAGAAGACTGGTAGATGCTGAAACAAGGTATTCGGCCATAGAAAGATTATGCTTATGTTTATATTTCTCTTGCATAAAATTGAGGCATTATTTATTGTCGGCTGAATGCACTATTATCTGCAAAGATGATGTGGTTAAATATATGCTGTCTATGCCGATATTAAGTGGGAGAATTGGCAAATGGATTCTGGCACTTTCAGAATTTGATTTAAGGTATGAATCGGCTAAGGCAGTTAAAGGTCAAGTGATGGCCGATTTTGTTACTCAACATTGCAATGTGGTAAGCTCTGTAGGGATTGCTCCTTGGACTTTGTTCTTTGATGGGTCTACATGCAAAGAGGGGGCAGTTATCGGTGTTCTCTTAATTTCACCCCGGGGACGGAAGTATGAGATTTCGTTGCCGATTGTTGCTACATCAACAAACAATCAGGCTGAATATCAAGCTTTAATGAAAGGGTTGGAATTACTCAGGGAAGTGTGTGCCGATGTTGTTGAAATTTTTGGCGACTCTATGTTGGTGATCAATCAATTGACTGGGGTATATGAATGCCGAAGTGAAGTGTTGATTGCACACTATGAGAAGTGTTTACGGTTATTGAAAGAATTCAAAGAGTACCGCCTTGAGCATATTCCTAGGTTGTATAATGAAGTGGCCAATCGGTTAGCACAGAATGCTTCAGGATATCAGTCGATTCAAGAAGTCATGACATCGGTGATGGTTGCCGATGACTGGAGAAAGGAAATTGCCGATTACTTAGGAGACCCATCTAAGAAGGTTGAAAGGCGTCTAAGGTTCCAAGCTACCAAGTATGTGCTCCTTGACAATGAATTGTATTATTGGACGATTGATAGAGTTTTGCTCAGATGCCTTGGTAAAGAGGAATCAAAAGAATTGATGGGCGAGATCCATGAAGGTGTGTGTGGAGCACATCAATCGGCATTCAAGATGAAGTGGATGATTAGGCGGAATGGATATTATTGGCCAACAATTCTTGAAGATTGTTTCAGCTACTTTAAAGGGTGCCAAGATTGTCAGAAGTTTGGTAATGTCCAGAGGACACCTGTATCGGCAATGAATCCTATAATCAAGCCTTGGCCGTTTAGAGGGTGGGCTATTGATCTCATCGGCCAGATTTATCCACCGTCAAGTAAGGGGCATAAGTTTATACTTGTTGCTACCGATAACTTCACGAAATGGGTTGAGGCGATTCCTTTGAAGAAGGTAACATCGACAAACATGGTAGATTTTGTAAAAGAGCATATTGTTTACCGATTCGGTATTCCTCAAACTATTACTACCGATCAAGGAACCATGTTCACATCGAGAGAGTTTGATGAATTTGCTGCTAGTATGGGATTCAAGGTATTGAATTCTTCTCCTTATTATGCCCAAGCTAACGGTCAGGCTGAAGCGACTAATAAAGGAGTTATTAAGCTTATCAAACGCGAGATTGAAGAGAACCCTAGAAGGTGGCATGTAGTGTTAAATGAAGCCCTATGGTCATATCAGATGGTGTGTCATGGTGCAACCAAAGTTTCGCTGTATCAGTTAGTCTATGGACACGATGTTGTCCTGCCTTGGGAAATTAAAACTGGTTCCAGGCGATTATCTTTTCAGGATCAATTGACAACCGATGATTATGGTACTCTTATGAAGGATGAGTTAGAAGATTTAGCAAGTCATCGGTTGAGGGCTTTGGTCAGCATTGAAGAAAATAAGAAAAGGGTTGCTAGATGGTATGATAAGAAGGTGAAGGTGAAGGAATTTGCCGATGGTGATCTGGTATGGAAATTGATTTTACCGATTGGGACTAAAAGTTCTAAGTTTGGAAAATGGTCTCCTAATTGGGAGGGTCCATTTCGGATAAATCAATCTGTTCCTGGCAATGCCTATATTTTGGAAACTCTCGAAGGAGTTGCATTCTCCAGAGCAATCAACGGTAAATACTTGAAGAAATATTACCCTAGTATTTGGGTAGATGCATAGAATGCCCGTTGGAATACTGATGGAAGAGAGTGCTATATAAAACATCGGTAAAAGTGTACTAACATTATATTACAAAGCAAAATCAAGTGTTACATTTGCCGATATGATGAATTGTAGCGAATTACAACAAGGATTGAATAGCTGATATCGCACGCAGGAGAATTTGCCGTATTTCTTCCATCTCCCTAGCATCATCATCGGCAGACCCTTCAATTGACTTGATTTTCTTCTTTAGCAGGATAGCTTGTTGGGCGTTTCTGTCTCTTTCTTGTCGCAGAACCTTAAGGGCGTCGGGCAGTTGAGCTTTCTTTTGGCTGGCTGTGTTCAGGGCTTTTTCAACCATTTTTAGTTCAGTCAGCAACTCTTCCCTCCTTGCTGATAAGTGAACGATCTCTTGCTCAAAATTGGCGCAGGAAGCTTCTACTTGACCAATATCCTTGTGCTTCTCATCGGCAATTTGTTTGAACTTAAGCATTTCTTCTTCAAGCTTTGATCGAGCAGTCCTATCGGCTATGCGACGAGAGAGTCTTTGATACTGGAGTTGTTTGCTCTCAAGAAACGCTGCCTGAAAGAGTGTTTCTTCTGTATCGGCAGACAGGTGGCCTTGGATGTCTTTAAAAGCTATCTTTACTGCAGTGGAGTCTTGGACGAGATGAGATGTGTCTTGTTGCAGTAAAGATAGCAATGTTTCAAGCTTGAGTTTGACATCTGCCGATAAAGCTGGGGCGGAGCTTTCTTCATCTTCATCTTCATCTTCATCGGGAAGGTTGACGGCGAAGGAGAACAAGCTATTCGCCGGAGCAGAACCTTCTCTGTCTTCGTCTTCGTCGGGGAGGTTGATGCCGAAGGAGAACAAGCTATCGGGGGAATCTTGGGCCTGAAAAGGAGAAAGTTAAAATTTGCCGATCATAAGTTTATACTGCAAGTTTTTAGATAATCGGCTTACCATCTTGAAGCGGATTTCTTGCCTGGGACTTGGGAAGTTGGCTAGTATGGCCTCATCCTGGAGATCGGCAACGGTTGCCGATGAACACGCTTCCGTAGGAGGAGCGGTCGGTGTTGTTGGTGCTGTTGCTGGTGTTGTCTCTGCTGCGATGGTTGGTTCCTGTGGCGGTGATGCCATCCTCTGGTCGGGGATGTTATCTAGTGTAGGTGCTGGTGCCGATGCTGATGTTGCAGCTGGTTCCTGCGGCGGTGGTATTGTTTCCTGGTCAAGGATTTCGTCCGTTGGTTGATCGGGAACAGACGTCGATGATGGTTCTACTATTGGTGCATCGGTGGGAATTGGTGATGCAGCTGGAGTGGCTCGCCTCAAGTGTTTCTTCTTTGGAGCGGCAGTAGGTGAGCCGGCCCTTTTTGGTTGCGAAGCTTGGGGGGCATTGGCAGCGTGAGTTGGAGAAGCTTGTACGTCTGGAGCAGCTGCCGATGACCTCACTGCCTGAAAAATGTTTGGTGCAAGTTATGTAAAGTGAATATTGCCGATGAGCAGTTTGTGATCAGTAAAAGTAAAACTTACTGCGAAAGCTCGCGTCAAGATGGCAGCAGCAACCGATGGAGTAGCAATGGTCTTTGCAGGTGTCGGCTTGGGCTTGAGAGTGACCTTAGGTACCCTCTGAGGAATGAAGGCAGCCAGTGTAGGAGCTTTATTACCGATAATCGATACAGGGCTCATCATTCGAAGATGGAAGGGCTTGCCACTCCTGCTTATTTTGGGGATTGGATCATCAACCTGTTAAGTAAAGGAGGGTCAGATGCCGATGTCGATGGTAGAAGTGAATAATAAGAGGTGCATTAGAATAAAGGACTTACTACATCATCGGGAATGATGTGACCGGCGTCGATCAAATGCCGATAGTAGTGCGATGATCTGGCGAACAGTTGGCTTCTCCATTCTTGCCATCAAGATTTGTATGCCTCCGTGATAAAGGATGTTGGTGCCCAAGAGAATAGGTCAATGTTTGATGTATCGGCATGGGGCGAAAGATTGACAATCCTGTTCCAGTCCATAGCACTGGAGATGACTTCTCTTGGCTTTATCACGTTAGCGTAGCTAAGTTTGATCGGCAATTGATCAAATGCCAGCTGCCTTGCTGCTACCGATGGATAGTAGAATTCATAAGACGCAGGAGCACTCTTCCTGGTTCCAAAGATATTGACTGGAATAGCTCGGGGGGACAATGCTAGCCTTCATGATTATTTCATTCTACGGTACATTCCAATCGGTAAGGTTGAACAACAGGGGGAATTGGTTGTTCTCGTCAACATAGGGCCACCAGAGCCGTTCTGCAGCAGGGATTCCATTGTAAAGCTTTTGAAAGAACCTGCCGAATTGATCTGTATTGGCATCGGTTTCTGGTAGCACTATGATAGCCTCCCCAAAATTGAGTGGAGGACGAGTTGCCGATTCATCATCATCAAATACGTAGTCGTCCGATATATCCCTTGGGAATTGCTGGGTGAACAAGTCAAATTGGAGGACTTTGTATATGTGTGCGTTTAGCCACATGTTTATAAACCACCAAGGACCTCCGAGGTTGCCGATGGACTCGCCTAGCAACAGCTTCTTGGATACTTGGTGCAGAAGGTGGTATACCAATCCAAGGAGGTATCGGCCAAGAGGAAGTCTTGCTCCATCGGCTAGAAGCTCTGCTGCGGGAAGGTACATGGTGGTAGGTCCGACTGTTCTGCCATAGAAGATAAACTTTTCTAGCCACATGTTCAAAAAGATGACGTGCTCCCTCTGACCTACCGATCCAGTCTTCTGATTCTCTCGGATGTATCCAGTCCAACCGCCGATATTGCGTGTGTTCATTTTATACTCGGCTTTCCTACCAAAAAGGTTGGAGGTATCGGCAGAAGAGACGTCAAGGCCAGTAAGCATATGCACATCGACAAGGGTGGGAGTAGCTGGTCCATGTCTGAATAAAAAGACGTTCATTGTATCGGACCAAAAATAAGATGCAGCCATCATCATATTTTCGTTCTTTTCCATATCGGCAATGGAAAGTCTAATACATTGGTCCAGGTTGCGCTCTGACCAATAAGCTTGTTGTGTTCTGATTATTCTGAGGTACCAGTTCTTCCATCCCTTGGTGGGTTTGGGCCATGAACGAAAAGCGTCTTTCCACAACCCTAAACTAAAGCACTCAGATCTGAAGGGGATGTGATTGGTTTCTGCGTTGATCAGATTGGTGGGATCAGTGTTTCCCATTGGACCTAGGCAGTTGAAGTTGGATTGTTCAATGGGGATTACAACCTTGTTATACATTTCCTAGGTTTCAGAAAAATAAAAAAAAGAAGAAAGGGGAAAATTACGGAGTTGATGCGGAAAAGAAATTCGCAGGAAATGAAGCAAGGAGAGAGTAGACTTACTCTGGGGACATCGAACGGGATCGCCATTGAAGCTGAGGAGGTCCTTGCGATTCGCGCTCTGCTTGAGGGAATTGCTGTCGCTCTAGTTCGTAGAACTGTTCTTTGGATTCGCCCCGAGGTTGAAGACGAAGGCAGGTGAAAGTGAATGTAGGCTCAGGATGAAAAAAACAGATTGGATGGTGGTAACTTTTATAAGCCCGGTCGGGGGTATTTTGGAATTTTCTTCACACTAAGCAGGAATGTGGAAGGGTATGCAATAGGTATGTGCGACAATCGAGAAGATATGATTGAGCTTACAACTGTTTATGCTGCAGTCGTGGGATTTTGTTGATAAATTGCGATTTTTACGCGCGGTAATCGAGGAGGTCGTGCAATTATCTTGGAGGGAAGGTTACAATAGAGAAAATTTCGGCGCGTAAAGTATTCTACACTCCGAAATTGGGGGGCATGTGTTGACATCGTTTTTCGACACGTGTCAAATGAGCTAAGACTTGCATTGATCGGTAGCCGTTTTCCATCACCATCGGGAGGTCATCGGTCAATGTTACCGATGAAGGTGAATGCTGCGAAAAGGATAAGTTTGTTACCGATGGAAGCTAGACGTTTCTTGCCGATAAGGATATTGCTGATAAGGATGTTGCCGATGGAAGTGAGGAATGGCCGATTAGGGACATTACCGATGAAGAGATGATGCCGATGAGCACAGGATGACGCGGCGGCTGATTGTCAGCAGAAGATTGCCGATGGTAATAAAAGGAAGTTGCGGATTGAAGAGTCTGCCGATGGAAAGTTTCATCGAAGAGAAGGCATAAGAAAACTGGTGATCTCATAGAAGGATTGTTATAGAAGTTTGAGTCCGACTCTTGCACGAGTCGTTTGTTTCTTTAAAAGTAGAGATGTCTGTTTAGGAAAATAGTATTGTTATTTGGGTCCGACTCATGCGTGAGTCAGTTATTTCCTTTGAAATCGGAGTTTGTTTTGTTTAGGAAAGGTACAAGTCGTGTCTGTTTACAACTCCCATTGCCGGAGTATAAATATGTACCTAGGGGTCGTGAGAAATACGATCAATCATCTATCAAACAAATCAATTACTCTTATTTACCTTTACTGCAATTTACCCTTCTATTGCATTAGTCTTAGTTTATCTACGAGTTCTTCAAGTCTCGACGGGCTGCATCTCTTCGATCTCCGTCAGAATCTTGCAAGTTCCGCGTGGGAGTAATCTGAGCTTTGACATCCGGGCGCATCGCTGTTGTCTCGTTCAGCTCTGCTCTAGTTATCCTGATCAAGTCTGAGTCTTGGCATCCGGGCGTACCGCCGTTGTCTTGTTCAGATTTTGTTCTAGTTATCGTCCTTGTCGATTAACTGGTCAAATTGACTGGTACACCTTTGGATATCGAATTCGGGTAATAACCCGAGGTGTTTACAGATCCTGACGCTTTTTGTGTCAACAGTATCGTTTACCTGATGGCCAGGAACAAATACAAGCACCCTGAGGGATGGATGCTCGCTCTTGACACCCGGAACAAGGCACTGCTAGCTAGGCGCAGCTGAGTTTAACGTTGAATTTCTGCTATGTGCATCTCACATGTATTGCCCTACTGGCATTGCCAAGTATATTAAACTGAGCACGGGTATGCCATTATTTCTGTCCCTAAAGGAAATGCAATGTTCTATGCATGGTTTCAACTGATCCCTTTCTAACTGCTGAGTATAATAATGGAGTAGTTAATCCGAACAATTAAATTGGTATGTGATTTACATTCACCTATTTTGTAATCAACCGTGTTTTCAGTTTATATTGACTGAAATCCGCTTGGCTTATTATTGATAGATTTGCTAGTTCTCAAGTTACCGAGGAATGTGAAAAAACAAGATAAGCATAAATATTGTGGCTTTTGTCATCTAGTTATATGTTATGAACAGATGACATTTAATCATTGTTTTGTCAATCAGCTGCATTTGGAGGATTCTTCTGTCATATGCACTGCTGTTATTATTCATTATAATTGCTTTGGTTTTACCGATCAACTCTTTCTATTGCGGATGGTTTTTCAAACTGCTTGAAAATACATGGCTCTAAGGCACTACTTTGTTTTCCATACTTGCTGATAATATGACTAGGTGCATGATTAATTGAGGATGATGTAGCCTTAGGATCCTCAGGTGGATCAATGTAGGAAGTTTTCTTTTTCATTGTACCCAGTTGAGTTTTACTAATAGCTAATAATGCGAAAAGTCTAGATAAGCATAAACGATGCAGTCTTGTGAACAAGTTTTTATGCTGTTTTCACCGGATGTTTTTTACAGGCGATAAGCTAAGGAGGCTAAAAGAGAGCTTAAAGCCTGAAAAAATGGTCGAGCTGCTCATATTGTAGCCGACATCTTTCAGTCATCCAACAGTTGCATATAGTCTCAGCAAAACACATGCAGTAGCAGCTAGAGCAGCGGCAGCCGAGGCTGGAACAAGCAGCCAAACATGATTATGTTTTTGCTTGTGTCAAGAATTGCTCGAGTTATTCAATAATCCTGATCGTCATCATGTATGGTTTGTTACTGTAAGTTTGTCGTTCTAGGTGGATTATGTTTTGGCTTGTGTTAAGAATTGCTTGGATGGCACTTTGGATGGCATGAAACCATCAGCAGCAGTTTAACCACTCCCTCACTTTTGCTCCCTATTACACAACACTGAAACTGAACTATGTCAAACTTTTCAAAAACCATAGTCCTTCGAGGACATCTTGCTGACTCCTTGAGCTCTTTCACCTTCACCTCCATCCTCTCCTGTTTGCTGAGCATAGCATGCATTTGCCAAATCTGTACGAGACAAACAACCCAGTCTATCATTTGTTCTTGGATTCAGATATCACCATTTGATATTCACAAGTAAAGAAATAAAATGAGAAGGATGCATACATTTTGGCACTTGCAACAATATTCGCTTAGCTGCACCACCATTTGAAATTTGCCTACAGCTGTTTTTTTATGCAAATGTCAGTCTAGCCAGACAGGTACATGAAAACATAAATGTAGGAATCGATTCAAACTATGTTGTTCAGACTGAAATGTACTCTTTTGCTTCAAGAGCTATCAAGTATTTCTTGCTTTCACCTGATCGTATTAGATTTACTCGCTGGGTCTCAACCCCCGCGCAAGGGAGAGCCAACAGGCCAGCGAGCTCTGTTTTTTTTTTGGCTGGCTGGCTGTCTCTATATCAGTTGATATTATCGATGCCCTTTGTGCAAGATGCATGTTTCGCCATATATATATATATATATATATATATATATATATATATATATATATATATATATATATATATATATACACAATTTGTTTTGGTTAGCTCTGTTCTTTTGTTTTGGTTGGTTGGAGCCGTGCATGGCGCGCTATGCACGTGATGCCTCGTGGCAGTACTCCAGAGTGTCCTGTTGAATGAATTGATTAAATGAAATCGTTGAAAAAACTTGTTTTGTCGTCTACTGACGATGGCTACAGGCTATAGAATTTGAGATGCATGGATCATGGATGACAGGGCTGTTTTCCGCACTATGTTTTCCAATCCCGCTCAATGTTTTTTCAGCTAAACAGATTCAATTCTACAAAGTTTGCTCTTGTAAATTAAACTCATGCCTATAGTATATACTACTGGTAAACGACGTTACTAGGCGCCCAGTGGGCACCGGGCAGGCAAGCATGTGCTGCATCTGCCAGCTGCATGCATGCATGTAGCTAGTGCGATCATATGAAACAACAGTATTAATATAATGTTAGATTCCTTGAAAGTACTGTCCACGAAATAATAATGTACCGATCAAAATAGCTTAAGTTTAATGAAGTATTCCTTGATAGTATATTAGTATAAATGTCTTAGTAAATTTAGAATTTTGCTATAGAAATAAATTCTATAACTACTCTAACAAAACTTATTTTGTATTACGAATATTAATAGTTTTTTAAAATATAAATTTAATTGAAGTTCACACTTTTATCTTGTCGAAAAAAGAGAATTATATTATTTCCTACACGGATGGTATATGGTGGCCTTGGCGTGGGTCACTCGCTGCTGCATGCACCTCCTCCGATCCGCATGATGAGATGAATGAGATTCAGATCGGATCAGAGAATCACTCACACTCTTTTGGCTTTGGGTCATCAGATAAGCAATGCATTGCATAATAATACTACAGTAATATAATGCTGCGCTGCAGTGCAACCATTGTCATGATTCAGATCAGATCAGACCAGACCAGATCGGATCTCGTCCTCTCCTGTTGTGTACCGTGGCCCAGCTCTAGCACCAAATTAAACACACTTGCTGGGCCATTACTAAACTAAAAATAATATAAAATTTTTGCAATTTCGATTGCACTGATGATATGAAGAGTAGTAAAGTCGACGGACAGTACGAAACTTAATAAAAATGTTGAGAATGGAATGGACGAGGTTGTGCCTCTGGCATAAGTACAGTCGTCCTGCCTGGACAAGTCGAGTGAGGCGTGGTGGCCTTTCTGGGACCCGTCGGAAAGACGACTTTTTTTTTTTTTCTACTACCTAGTAATTCTTCAGTGGAAACGCATCGTCTGAGGTGGCATATCAATGAGCCAAACCAATAGCTGGAGATGACTCGTTGAGGGGAGAGGGAAGAAAGGAGGGTGCAAGATTATGAGCCGACTCTTGGGAAGAAAAACCTAATGAATTTGGGTGGTGACTTGGTTGGGCGAGCAAACACCATGGACCTTTGTGGCTTAACAAGACCTAGTCGGAGATGCCGATTGTAACATAAAAGGTGTGTGTGGTGCTGGTGTCAACGGTGTTACCCTTGGGGCGCATATGGCCTTTGCGTGTCCGCGAGATTGGCGAGCAGCTCGCCCACCTCCATCTATACACATGTTGCCTTTTGTGTTTCCTAAAACCACATGATATTACTCCCTCTGTCTCATAATATTAGTCCCTGTATAGTAGTTGAGGGGATTACCAATGAAGTGAAGAAATAAAATTTGTGGGCCTATGTCTCAACTTGGTTGTCATATTTCACTCCACTCGAAAGAGATAGTGGGCCCATGTCGGGGTTGTAGGAAAAACCATGCCATGACAATCGCCCTGTGTGCCTAGACAAGTCTAGACATGACCTTTTTCGTCAGGCTAGGCCGAGCCAAGCCGAACTGAAAGCATCTAGGCCCCTAGAGTTTCGGTGATTAACGGCAATGCAAGATTACTATGACTAACGTGTGTTTTGTAGAGGCAATAAGAAAGTTATGTCATGGTAATGGATGGTTGATTGGACAATCATGATATATGTGCCCCGTTATTGGAATCGTTTCGGTTTTCAAAGGATTGGCGACAAGGTTAAAGATTAGACTAGGTCTAAGTGTCATTGGAGTTGAGAGACACTTAGAGTAGTTTAGCACCTTTTTTTTCCTTTGGCCGTACTATTAAGAGGGGTTCTATCTAGTAGCTTGACCTAGGAGAGGCTATGTGTTTAGGTGTGATGCACACTTGTCAAACTAGCACTAGGAAGCTTTGGAAAAAGTCCTTGAACCAAATAGAGCAACTTCCATGTTGGAAGTGTGCTGATCAGGTGAAGAAAAGTGATCCGGACGCTAGTGAAACCCAGGGTCCGGACCATTGGATATGCGTCCGGATCCCTAGGGTTAGCTCTGTCTTGCCAGAGCGACCGGACGCTGTGAACAGTGCAGGGTCCGGACCCTACACAGAGAGGTCCAGTAAGGGTCTGTTGATCCGGACGCTGTCCGGTTTGGGGGGTCCGGACCATTGTATGCGTCCGGACTCCTCACAGAGAGTTACAGTAAGGGTATTTTGATCCGGACTCTGTCCGGTTGCCTGGGTCCGGACCATGTTCAGCGTCCGGACCGCCTGACGTTTAGTGCTGAGAACAGAGAGAGAAGGGGGTCTGAATGCATGTGACATGGTCCGGTTCCCTCACTGTTGCTAGCGTCCGGAGTGACGCAAAGAGGCATGTTTTGCCTCTAACGGCTAGGGGCTTGCTTGGGGGGTATTTATACTTCCCATCAGCCCCATGGAAGCTCTCTTGCCCATTCCAATTGCTGAAATTGCCTTGTGAAAGTGCAAGAAGTGCAAGAGCCCTAGTGAGAGTGTGAATTGTAATTCCATGTGTTGATTCTCACTAGTTGCTTAGAGTTAGAAAGTGTGCATCCATTCAATCACTAGACTAGCCTTGGTCAAGTGAGAGTTAGTGCTTGTTACTCTTGGTGATCGACATCACCTGGACGGTTTCACGGAGGTTTGCTTGGTGATCATCTGGTGGTGTTCCTTGTGGATGACCCAAGTTCGATTGTGATCGGTTGTGGGCGATTCACCGAGCTGGAGTGGCGAAAAATCAGCCCATAGAGAGCACTTAGTCCTTGCGCGGACTAAGGGGGAGCGATACCCTTGCGCGGGTGCTCCAACGAGGACTAGGGGGGGAGTGTCGACTCCTCGATACCTCGCAAAAACGTTGTCGTGTCAATTTCCTTTGCCCCTACTCCTTACTTATTGCATTTACTCTTAAGCATTACTTTCCGCTTTATATTCTTGTTGCTTGAGTAGAATTGCATAGGGCTTTACCACTTTCATTGCCTTGTGTTGCTTGTTTAGCTAGGACACACTTGGGAAAGCACTAGGGGGTTAATTGTCTCTTGATAGGTTTTAATTATTGATTAGAAATTTAAAAGAGCTCAATTCACCCCCCTTCTTGGGCATCTTGATCATTTCAATTAGTATCAGAGCCGTGTTGCTCTAAATTAGGCTTCACCTCCTAGAGCAAGATGTCCCATGGGGATGGACCGCCGCCCATGTTTGATGGAGACGACTTTCCATATTGGAAAGTGCGTATGGAGGCTTACCTCAAAGCCTTAGATGTTGGTGTGCTCAAAGCCGCCACCGATGGTTTTCCGGCCTATGATGGAGAACCATTCGGTGACGAAGTCCACTATGAGAAGTGGAATGCCAAAGCCTGCAACACCCTCTTTAGGGGAATTGGCAAGGATGTGTTCAATCGTGTGCTAACCTCAAAGAACGCACATGAGTTGTGGAAGAACATTTGTGCTCTTCATGAGGGCACAAAGAGCGAGCGGGAAGAGCGATCTCACTTAGTCATGAATAAGATGAATGCTTTTACCATGCTTGCTCATGAGAATGCTAATGAAATGTACTCACGCCTAAATATTCTTGTAAAAGAATTGAATGCTCTTGGGCTAAAGCAAATGGATGAAGCCGATGTTGTGAGGAAGATTCTTTGTGTGCTTCCAATTGCCAAGTATGCCAACATTGTGACCGTGTTGCATCAAGGTGATCTTTCCAAATATACACCAACTCAAGTCTTGGGAAAGATCAATGCACATGAGATGTACATGCACTTCCACAAAGAAGATGAAGCTTCATCATCCACCAAGAAGAAAGACTTGGCCTTTAAAGCTAGCCATGACACGAGCAAGTCAAAGATGGTGTATGATACCTCAAGTGAAGATGATGATGACTCAAACATCGCTCTAATGGTGAAGAAGACCACCAAGATGCTAAAGAAGCTAAACAAGAGCGGTGTCAAGTTTTATTCAAGAAAGAAGAAGTTCTTCACTAGCAACAAGAGGAAGCCATTGTTGGAGATGGATTGCTTCAATTGTGGTGATCTTGGCCATCTAGCTCACCAATGCACCAAGCCCAAGAAGGACAAGTACAAGAAGAAGTACAAGAATGGCAAAGAGCAAAAACATAAGTCAAGTGACGATGAGAAGAAAGATGAGAAGCCACACAAGAAGAGAGATGGCTTCAAGAAGAAGAGGTTCCAACACCAAAAGAAGAAAGATGGCAAGACATACATAGTTGGTGATTGGTTAACCGACATTGAAGATTCAAGTGATTCATCCGATGATGATAGTGATGATGAGAAGGTGGCCGCACTAGTCATTGGAACTTCATTGCCCTCCTCCACCACCGTCTTCCTCCACTACATCCTCTACACACCTATGCCTTATGGCCAAGGGTGACCAGAAGGTACAATCCAAAGTAGAGGATAGTGATGATAGTGGTAGTGAAAGTAAAAAAGAATACCAAGCTCCTTCTTATGATGAACTCATAAAATTGCTCACTAAGTATACTAAAATTGTGAAGAAGGAGCAAGCTAAAAATTAAAAGCTTGAAAAAGAAAATGATGACTTGCAAGACAAACTTGAAATAACATCCACTGCTAGTGATGAGCTAATTAGTGAGAACAAATCCTTATCGTCACATGCTAGGGAGCTCAAATCCTCTCTCAAAGAGCTAAAAGAAAAACATGATAAGCTAGAGAGGACATCACAATAGCTTAGAGAAAGATGCAACACGCTTAGGGAAGAGTACACCGAAGTAAAAATGAACTATGATACTCTCCTTATAGCAAATGAATGTCTTGAATATGCTTTGCCTATTGTTGCTAACCCCATTGTCAAGATAGACATTGGCACTTCTTGTGATTACTTGATTGATGAGGCCATTGAGCAAGAGCCTAAGTGCAAAGGCAAGCAAGTGGTTGTGGTCGATCACTATGATGACTATGTCAAGATCAAGAGTGAGAATGAGAAGCTCAAGCAAGATCTTGTCAAGCTCAAATCAACCAAGTCAATTGTGATTGAGTCACAAGATGAAGACTATGATGTGGCACTTGAAGTTGATATGCTTAGAGAAGAGAACAAGAGGCTAAAGAATGAGAAGAACCATCTAGCCATTGGAATGGAGAAGTTCACAAAGGGCCACAATCTTCGAAGTGAGATCCTTATGAACACCGTCATGAAGAATGACAAAGCCAGTCTTGGCTACAAGTCCGCTCAAGTGAAGAAGGCCAAAGCTAAAGCCAAAGCTCAATATCAACAACAAGCCAAGTACTTCTATCAAGCAAAGCCAAAGCCAAAGATGAAGACATGCTTTGAGTGTGGGAAGCAGGGACACTTTGCTCATGATTGTGTGACTCCACCTCCACAACCCTTGACCAAGCACACTAGGCCTTTTGCATACAATGCTCACTATGTCATCAACAAGGATGTCAAGGGAAAGCCACTTGTTGTGTTCCTAGGACCACCCAACAAGAATAGGCCAAAGACACTTTGGGTGGCTAAGTCATTAGTAGAGAAAGCAATGGGCCCCCGTACTCAATGGGTGCCTAAACAACAAGCTTGATCTCTTGTGTGTGTAGGTGAACTACAAGACGGTGGAAGTCATTGGGTGATAGATAGTGGATGCACTCAACACATGACCGGTGACCCCGGATGTTCACCTCATTGGAAGAAGATGTCAACAACCAAGACAAGATTACAGTTGGGGACAACTCAAAGGGAAAGGTCAAAGGACTTGGAAAAGTGGAAATCTCAAATGACAACTCAATATCAAATGTCTTGCTAGTTGCATCACTAAGCTTCAGCTTACTCACGGTTGGCCAATTGTGTGATCTTGGTTTCCAATGCTTGTTCACTCCTAATGAAGTCATTGTGTCAAAGATCAATGATAGTCAAGTCATATTCAAAGGCTTTCGGCACAATAACCTCTACCTTGTGGATTTCTCATCAAATGATGCCAACCTCCAAACATGCTTATTCACTAAGTCATCTCTTGGTTGGTTATGGCATAAAAGGCTAGCTCATGTTGGAATGTGAAGGACCGAGAACGGCGACCAGAGGGGGGGTGAATGGTTTCAAGAAGTTTGCCAAGAGAGCCCAAAATGAATTTGATGTAGAGATCAAGAAAATAAGAAGTGACGATGGCACCGAGTTCATCAACACAAAGATTGAAGATTATTGTGATGAAGTTGGGATCAAGCATGAAGTGTCTGCAACTTACACACCTCAACAAATGGAGTGGTTGAGAGGAAGAACTGGACACTAATTACTCTTGCAAGAACCATGCTAGATGAGTATGACACCCTGGAGAAGTTTTGGGCCGAAGCTATCAATACCGCATACTATGCTTCCAATAGATTGTTTATTCAAAGATTCTTGAAGAAGACACCATATGAGTTGCTTAATGGAAAGAAGCCAGATATATCATTATTTAGGGTGTTTGGGTGCAAGGTCTACATCTACAAGAAGCGTCAACATCTAGGGAAGTTTCAAAGAAGATGTGATATTGGTTTCCTAGTTGGTTATTCTTTGAAATCCAAAGCTATACCGTGTATTTAACCAAGCCACCGGCTTAGTTGAAGAAACGTATGACTTGGAATTTGATGAGACTAATGGCTCCCAAGGAGCAAATGAAAATCTTGATGATGTAGGTGATGAACCATTGAGGAAGGCTATGAAGAACATGCCTACTGGTGCAATCAACCCCAAAGAAGAAGATCAAGTGGTTGTTGAAGTTGATGCAAGTGCTCAACCTTCTACATCACAAAGGCCTCAAGATGATGATGATAAAGTGAGGGAAACAAATGAAGATACATTCATCCCTCAAGTTCAAGTAGAGGCCCAAGCTCAAGATGTTGATACACCTACACCTCCTCCTCAAGTGGTTGATAAAAGATCCACACCCATACTCCAATCCTATCCACAAGAACTCATCATTGGGAGTCCTTCAAGGGGAGTAATGACTCGGTCCCAAAAGATTGCTTCATTTATTGAACATCACTCCTTTGTTTCTTGTGTTGAGCCTACTTGTGTAGAGGAAGCGCTTGAGAATTCGGATTGGGTGAATGCTATGCATGAAGAATTGAACAACTTCACTCGGAATCAAGTATGGACTCTAGAAGAAAAGCCACAAGATGCAAGAGTGATAGGAACTAAGTGGGTGTTCCGCAACAAGCAAGATGATCAAGGTCAAGTGGTTAGAAACAAGGCAAGGCTAGTTGCAAAGGGGTTCTCCCAAGTTGAAGGCTTGGATTTTGGGGAGACCTTTGCACCGGTTGCAAGACTTGAAGCCATACGTATCCTCCTTTCATATGCATCACACCATGATATGAAGTTATATCAAATGGATGTGAAAAGTTCATTCTTAAATGGTTTCATAAATGAACTAGTCTATGTTAATCAACCTCCCGGTTTTGAGGACCCTAGATATCCTAACCATGTTTATAGGTTGTCCAAGGCGCTATATGGGCTAAAGCAAGCCCCTAGAGCTTGGTATGAGAGTCTTCGGGACGTCCTATTCAAGAAGGGATTCACTATTGGGAAGGTTGACACAACACTATTCACCAAGAAGCAAGATGGAGATATCTTCATTTGTCAAGTGTATGTTGATGATATTATCTTTGGCTCGACAAATGAAGATCATTGCAAGGAGTTTGGTGACTTGATGTCGAAGGAATTTGAGATGTCCATGATTGGAGAGCTTACCTTCTTCCTTGGGTTTCAAGTGAAGCAATTGAGAGAAGGCACATTTGTATCTCAATAGAAGTATACTAATGATGTGCTAAAGAAGTTCAAGATGGAAGATTGTAAGCCTATCAAGACCCCAATGCCTACAAATGGACACCTCGACCTTGATAAGGACGGTAAACCTATTGATCAAACTCTCTACCATTCTATGATTGGTAGTTTGTTATATCTTACCGCATCTAGGCTCGACATCATGTTTAGTGTGTGCATGTGTGCTAGGTTTCAAGCAAAACCTAAGGAATCCCATCTAAGTGCTGTAAAAGAATCCTTAGATATGTAAAGCACACCCTAAGCATTGGCCTTTGGTATCCCAAAGGAGCTACTTTTCAACTAATAAGCTATTCCGATTTGGATTATGCCAGTTGCAAAGTTGATAGGAAGAGTACCTCCGGAGGTTGCCATTTGCTTGGAAGATCCATTGTATCATGGTCATCTAAGAAACAAAATAGTGTGACTTTGTCTACGCGGAAGCGGAATACATAGCGCCGGAGCTTGTTGTGCACAAATCCTATACATGAAACAAACTCTTCTAGACTATGGTGTTGAGCTTAAAAGTGTACCACTTCTTTGTGATAATGAAAGTGCAGTAAAACTTGCAAACAATCCGGTTCAACACTCCCGCACTAAGCACATCGATATCCATCATCACTTTCTAAGGGATCATGTTTCAAAGAAAGATATCTTCCTAGTTGGTGTAAGAAGTGAAGATCAATTGGCGGATATCTTCACAAAACCACTTGATGAAGTAACCTTTTGTAGGTTGAGAAGTGAACTAAATGTGCTTGATCTAAGTAACTTCACTAAAAGATGATCCTGTGTTGGTACCTTGAATTCATGTTTAAATTATGTACGTGCACATAGGCTTGTCTAACGCGGTTAGGATAACCGCCCCAAAGCGTGTGAAGAAGCTTAATTGCGGTTTAAATTTGACAAGCAACTAGATTCAAATTCAAGTAATGCATTGCATATGCATGTTTGTTGTTTGCTCGTTCTTTTTCGGTTAAGTTGAGCATCCTCTGTGTTCGTCCATTTTAGGGGGAGCATTCCACGCTCAAGTTGTCACTATACCCCTACTAATGGTCGTACGATGTTCCTCGCCCTCTTTTATTGCCTATTTTCATTAAAAAAGAACTAAGCCAAAGGCTAACTATTTGAAAAATCTTGAGGGTTTGAGTGATGGTTCTCACACTATGTCCAACAAGTGCTCTTTTGAGTCTTATTTGTGTTCGAAATAGTGTGGGAGAGAGCAAGGGAGAGACAAAAAAAATTCAATGCACTTTGGGCTTCGGATCAAGGTCCGGACGCTAACTTCTCTCTGACTCGGACCATTATCTGCGTTCGGATCCCCTCTGTACTCCTGTTTTTTATCCGGACGCAAGGTCCGGACGCGCGGTTTCAGCCGTCCAGACCAATGCGCTTGCTTTCCGGTCAGCTCTCCTTCACTGTGCCTTCCTCCACACAGTCCTCCGGTCGACACTATTGCCAGCGTCCGGACCCAGATCTGTGTCCGGATAAATAGATTCCAGAGAGCTTGTCGCCCGTTTTTGAACCGCCTGGCGTCCGGTGTCGCGGGTCCGGACTAAAATCCACGTCCGGAGTTCGCTCCTCGCGTGTAGTTACCCCTTCCTGCTCACCTCTTCTGTCTTCCCCTTCACTCGCCCGTGCCTCACCCAGACCGTACACCGTCGTCGTGCCTTTCCGCATTCAGCGCCGCCTGCCCACCTCGCAGTCGGCCCAGTCCTGCGGGCCCGCGCGCTCCAACCCCGCCCCTGCCCCCTGCTCCCTACTGCGCGTTGCCGCCGACCTGCTCGCCAGCACCGCCGCCCTGCTCGCCTGCGCCGCCATCCAGCTCCTAGCTCCGGCTGCGCTCTGCCCTCCTCTGTTCCCCACCCAGTCGAGCCACATCCCACCCCCTCCCTGAACCCACCACCAGCAGCCCCCCCTAGGGTTTCCCCTGTTTTTCAATTCCTCCGTAGGGTTTCTTCGTCGATTCGTCATCGCGCGTTTTAGCCGTCGTCGATTCGCTCTTCGTGGTGTCCCGATCCGAGCCCGACATGCATTGGATTGACGCGCTTCTTACCTCAGGTAGCCGGCACAGTTCTTCTATTCTCTTATCTACATTGCTTGCTTCCTTAGGCTTTTCGCACCTCTAGATTATATATGTTTGCTTATATATGCTCTATCTATCTCTTTCTATGGCAGTCAGGTCAGTGGCAGTGACAGAGAACTCAGGGCAAAGCCCGCGAGTATGGATTGAGGCAAAGCCTCTAGAGCGTGTCAGTGGCATTGCAGGCCTCTCTTAGTGACAGTTTTTCTGATCAGGCAGTGTTTAGCAGCAGTGACTCAGTGTGTCAGGGGATTTCATAGTTGGTATTCAGTGGCAGTGGCATTTGGGCCTCTTTCTGTTTGATTGAATGGTCGATATGGCTCGCTGCAAGAATGTAGGTGGTGGTCCCAGTGACAATTAGCCGCCTCGCTGTCCCCCTCTGACCACCCAGCAAAAGGGGAAGGCCAAGGCGAAGGTTCCAGGCAAGAAGCGGAAGCTTTTGGACAGAGACGCTTTAGCAGCGATCGTCATGGCAGAGGCAGCATTCAAGGCCGAGAGTGGTGCCTCACTTCGGATTGGTTCTCGCCCTCCGTCTTCTCGAGTCTCCTCAGCCGCCAGAGCACCTCAGACATAGGCAGCAAAGGCTCCCACAGAGGAAGTTGAGGCGACTCAGGCTCCAGGTACAGCTCCAGAGGCAGCAGAGACAGCAGAGCCAGCTCAGTAGACTCCTCCACGTAGACGCTCCACCCGTACCCGCGTCGAGGTATCTCCTCGCCCTAAGGGTCCTTGCCGGGGTGCCAGAGTCCCTAGAGCTGCTCCAGCTCCAGCTCCACCACCATCCATGGTCAGGCCCCCAGTGATGCCCGTCCATGTTGACCTCAGTTTGGCTACTACACAGCAGGTGTTCGAGCTCCGGTTTGTGCCTCTTGATGATTGATGTCCAGTTCAGCGTCCCCCGGACGCTTCTCCAGGTTGGTGGCATCCTCGCCACCAGGACTTCTATGATGCAGCTATCACCGTGAGGATTCAGCTGCGACCCCACCCTGTGTGCCCCTTGAGCACATCCTGCAGACCGGTGGAGAGGCGATTCGGCCTCTACTCATGTATCTTCCGGGCTGGCAGACCTCCTAGGCCGCTCGGGGACCTACGTCGAGTATTGGGTCCGGGAGTTCTACGCGTCTCTTTGGATCGACCCGGACCACGCCTTCTTCCAGTACACGTTTAGAGGTGAGCGTCACCGTACCTATTTGACAGACTTCGGGGCTCGTTTTCACCTAACAGAAGCTCCGCTGAGGCTACACGAGCAGTGTTTTGGGACAGTTGACCCTCCCGCAGAGCAGTTGGAGGTACTTCGCCAGACTCAGACTTGGTCACTCCCTGCTTTCGCCCTCTGTTTGGTCCCGGTTGCAGTCGAACTCCTGCCGAGTTGCACTCTCACGTTCGTCTCGTTAATGACATGATGAGGCGCACTCTTCTACCTCGCACTGGGTACCGTGACGCGCTCACGAACCTCCAGCAGTACCTTCCTCGCAGCGCTAGCTACTCAGAAACCATTCAACATCGCAGACTTCATTCTGTGTGAGATGGAGGATACCATAGCAGATGGTATGATTTCTAGGAGGCAGTTTCCCCTACGGGCACTGGATTTGTTCCTTGATTGTCATGTCTCTTTGAGTCTCAGTGCCAGGGATTGCTAGTGAGCTTGAGCACTCCTCTTCGAGTTTCCTATCTACAGATGAGTGCAGTCATCAATGGTCGCCGAGGCAATCGTGCTCTGAGGGTGATCCATCGTGGAGTCCCAGCCCGAGAGGTGGCCGAGGTTGATGCTCAGGATGAGGACATGCGTGCCGTTGCACAGGCAGAGCTTGAGGCACTTCACCGACAGGAGGCTCTGGGCCAGGACACTGAGCTGATACCCTCTGACAGCGATGACGACGACTACCGTCCTCACCGGCCTGCACCACCACGTCCAGCAACAGCTCACGACGCAGAGGCCGGTCCTTCTAGTGCAGCACCACCTCCAGCACCGCCCACCGACCCTGTTGAAAGACCTTGTTTGGTTTTGGTTAATTGATGAAACCTATGGACTAACCCTTTGTACTAAGTGTATGATCAAGATAGGGTGGTTCACCTTGAGACATGGAGCTAGATGAAAGATCATGATGGATCAAGTGCTCCATGACTAAGGAAAAGAAGAAAGAGAAAAACAAAATGGCCCCAAGGCAAAGGTATATCTATAGAGCCATTTTTGGTTTAGTGATCAAGCACTATAGAGAGTGTGATCACCTTTAGGATAGATAGTCGTACTATCAAGAAGGGAAAACTCGTTACGATTAGGATTATCATGTGCCACTAGGTTTGCATTGCATCCATATAAAATGAACCTAAGTGACACAAAGAACTAAAGTAAAATCCATGAAAATATTTTGTAAAGGCTAACACAGGTGAACAAAAGTATGGATCACAAGGTGTTAGGACATGGAAGCTTGGAGAAGAAGAGAGGCTCGGTTTGGCACTCAGACAGGCTCCGAACGCAGGGTCTGGACGCAAGCTAAAGAGGGTCCGGACCAATGGACATGCGACCAAAAGCAGACCCTAGGCCTCGGCCCTCTTGGACAGGAGGTCCGGACGCAAAAGTGAGTCGGACGCTGACTTCGGTCGCGCGTCCAGAGCTCGGCGCTCACTGGACTTTTTCTGGATGTATTTATCCCGGGTGTTGAGTGCGGTCCAAACGCAAGGCATGGACGCGAGTCAGAGCTCGGAGCTCTCTGGACTGGATCCGGATGCAAGGTAAAGCGGGTCCGGACACTACTGTGCTGTGCGTCCGGAGGCGACGGGGGCGTAGTAGGGCAGAGCACGAACGATAGAATTCAACAGAGGAGGGTCCAGACGCATGCGCGTTGGTCCGGACCCCCCATGCAAAGTGCGTCCGGACTGACGCAGGAAAGCATGGAAGGGGAGCAAAACGGCTAGTTGGTTTGGGTTTGCTATATAAGGGTTTTGGCCGGCTCCTAGGGCTCTCTCTTGCACCTCCCATTCATTTGACATATTATGCTTGCTTGAGATAGCCCCCCAACTCACTCTCTTCACTCTTGTTGCTATTTGTGAGAGTTGAGTGATCCAAGGCATTGATCATTGCATTGATCTTAGTGGCACTTGGTCATCGTCATCGCCCCCGTGGTTTTGTTTTTCTTGGTGTTTGCCAACACCTAGACGGCTTGGAGATTGTGAAGAAGCTTCGGCGCAAATTTGGGGATGTTTGCGGCCGACTTCGGTGATTGGAAAGGACTTGTACCCATCGGCAGGAGCCAAAGGGTAAACTTAGTGGATTCGTGTCATTGAGTTACTCTCATTTGGGTGGATTCTTGTGGCGCCCGAGTTGTGGGTGGGTTTTTGTTTTTGCCTATTAGCCCCCGAATCCACTTGAGTAGTCGACACAACAGGGACTGTTGGTGGCAACCAAGGAACCGGGGGGGAAAAATGTTGTCATTTGTCCCCTGGTACTTTTGGTTGATTGTGTTGGGGTTCACCCTATGCACCATCCATCAAAGGGAAAATCGGTATGAAATACCCCCTATTTGTATTTTATTTTTCTTTTTAGTTAGCTTGTATTAGCTTTTTTGTGTTGTTCTTGCTGTTGTGAAGTTTTTTTGGTTCTTGCTTTGATTGCAAACCTTAGTTGACTAGAATTGATTGGATAGGTGGCTTTGATCCCAAGTAGAGTAGAGAAAAGCTTCGTTAAGTGTTATCTAACCTTTGCTCTACTTTTTGTAGAATTTTTTTAGGTATTTCACCCCCCCTCTAGCCTCTAGGACCTTCAAGGGTATAAAACCCCGTGGTCACCGTTTATGAAGGTTAAAACCCTTCGGTGTTAGTGAGGCTCAAAGATCATTCAATCAGGGGGAAAAAAACCACAATTTTTTGATGGCCCCCTCATTTGTTTTTGGGAAAGAGGAAGATGAAGATGCTTAGGCTAAACTGAAAGGTGTGGAGGTGAAACCCAAATGACTTTGTTTTCTTGATGAACCGCTCCCCCCCTAAAGAGAAGAGAATAGAATGCAAACCATGGCCCCAATATTAAATGGATTGTTCCCAAAGGTGTTTAAAAAAATAAAAGTCTTGAGAAAGCAAGTGAAGTGTGGAAAAATTTTAAAAAGTATTATGGGGCACTTCAAGGTAAAGAATGAAAAGTATACATGTCAAGGACAAGTATCTCTTTCAAGATGAAGGATGATGGCATCCCCGGAGGTGTTATAGGCTTAAGTGATCTAAAATGATCTAAAGAGGGGGGGAAAGGTCAAAATGAAGATTTCCAAACCGTTTTTTGGGTTTTGTTTCCCAAAGAAATAAAAACCCTTGAGGCAAAAATTAGTAAATGGTTTGGAAAGTCACCCAATGAAGTACTTGGTAAATCATGACGAAGAAAAATTAATGAGGAAAGGAAGAAGAAGAAGAAAAGAAAGAAAAAAAAAAAAAGAAGAGCTTACTTAAAGGGCTTTTTCCCCAAGGAAAGGGGCAAAGCAAAAAAGCAAGGTAAGTGATGAAGAAGAAGCTATGTGATGATGATGAGATGGTATGGCCTCTTTGTGCGCAATTTGGAAGTTAAAGAAAAAGGGGCGGGGGTGCTGAAAGAGAAGAAAAAAATTCGGGAAAAGAATAGGAAGAGATGTACAAGGCAAGAGCAGGGGTAATGATTGGGGAAATTGTCCCAACATGATGATGGAGAAGGGGCAAGTGACAAGAAGGAGAAAAGCTACCCTTCCCCAAGAAAAAAAGGGTGAATCTATGTGGTGATTGGGTGATAGTGATTCTTCCAAGTATTTGTGATGAGTGGAAAAAAGCAAAAGAAGGTTATGGCAAGCATTGTAAAAAAAAGCCATCCATCTTGGGACATCCATTGCTTCAGGCTAAAAAAACTAAGGTACATTTATGATGATAGTGAAGTGATGATGATAGTAATGATAAGAGGGGGTACTCCCAAAGGAAAAAATTGTTGATAGTGAAAAACTTTGAGTGTTTGGAAGAAGAGAAAGGAGTGCAAAGAATTGAAAAGAAACT
Organism: Microstegium vimineum; assembly: GCA_022036555.1. NCBI lineage: Eukaryota > Viridiplantae > Streptophyta > Magnoliopsida > Poales > Poaceae > Microstegium > Microstegium vimineum. The sequence continues at coordinate 10,463 of CM039125.1, read as the reverse complement.
TAAGCTTTTTGAACAACCCCCTTTATGAGCTCAAGGCTCTATGAGGGCTAAGGAAGCCCTGAGAAGTTGAGAAGACCATAAAAGCTTAAAAGGGGTCACTTTTCCCTTTATCAAAAAAGGATAAGGTTGCTGCTCAGTAATGTTGGAGAAAATTTGATATTTTGATGATCATTTTTCACTCTTATTGTTCCCCAACCGAAACACTGTAGCCTCCACTTGCAATTGCTAGTTGAGAGCTTGAACAAAAATTTTTTGCATCGGTAGTCAATTGTGTGATTTTGGGAAATTCAAATGCACATTTGGAATATTTGATGTAGAGATCATTAGGGGTAGAGGAAAAACTTGATATTAAAAGGCTTTAGATATGAGAACCTTACTGTGGATTTCAATGTAGTGAAGCTAAATTTTGTCAACTTGTTGCTCACTAAATCAAGTTGGGTTGGTTTGGAATAAAAGGTTGGTTTTGTTGGGATGAAGAATTTTAAATTTGTTGATAAAAATGACTTGTAAGAGGCTTGAAAGATGTTGTTTTGGGGAAGGAAAAACTTTGTAGTCTTGTCAACCCGGGGAAACAATTTGGTAAAACCCTTTCCAAAAAAGGGTTGATGAGCACTAGTAGGCATTTGAGTTGTTTCCCAAGGGAATCTCTTTGGCCCAAAAAAATTAAAAAATTTTTTGGGGGGGCAAAAAGGGTATGGTTTTGTCATAGTGGATGTTTTTTAAAAGGGTACACTTGGGTATTCTTTCTCAATGACAAGGGGAAAACATTTACACATTCAAGTCTTTTGTCAAGATATGTCAAAATGAGTTTGAAACTACCATAAAAAAAGTAAATGACAATGGAAGTAAATTCAAAAAAAAAGATTTGAGGAGCTATGGATGAGTTGGAATCAAGCATAATTCTGGCAAGTCCCCCCAAAAATAAAATAAACCTTTTTTGAGGGAAAAAATAAAACATTGATTGATATGACAAGTTTTTGGCTTAGTGATACAATGGGGAAAAATTTTTTGGGGGCCCAAAAGTATAAAAAACCCGTTTGTACTTAGAAATGGGTTGTATTGTCATCGTTGATGGAGAAAAAATTCCATATGGTTTTTAAAAGGGAAGAAACCCAAAACATTACATACTTTAGATTTTTTGGGGGTGAAAAATGTACATTTAAAAAAAAGGCACAAGATTTGGGGGGAAGTTTGACAAGAAGTGTGATAAAGGGGTTTTCTTATTGATTTAACCCCAAGAAAAACCTTGAGTGGGGAAATTCGGCTATGATATACTTGAGGGGTTCATAAATGTTGAGTTTGATGAAAAAAAATGGCCCCCGATGAAAAAGAGAATTTTGAAGATGTGAGTGGGGCCCTTTTAAATTTGGCCCAAAGCTATGAAAAAAATGGAAAATTGGTGTTTATTAGGCCAAAAAATGTTGACATTAAAAAATGCAAAAAACCCAAGTGCTCAATCACCCCAAAGCAAGCTAGTAGTCTCAAGCACAAGCCCAAAAAATTGCAAGTTCATCTAACCAAGTAAAACAATCAAGTCCTTACCCTTCCAAAAATGACCAACATTGCAGAGATCCCCCCCTTGACAAATATTTGGGGGAAATTTTAAAAAAGGGGTTTGTTCAAAAAAATTTAAAAATTGGGGACCCTTTTTGTGAGCATTTCCCCCCCTTTGTATATCCCTAGAGCAAAAAAGATTGATGAAAACCCTCAGATGTTTATTGGGTAAAAGCTAGCATAAAGGGCTAAAAATTTTTTACTAGGAAAAAGTTTGGGAAAGTTAAAAGGGCCCCCCAAAAATTTAAAAAGTGTTTGGGGCACAAGATGGGTATTTAGAAATAAGCAAGTTAAGATGGTTTAGTTGTGAGAAAAAAAGGGCAAGATGGTAGCTCAAGGAACATCAAGTTGGGGTCTCGACTTTGGAAAAACCCTTTATGCCCCCGGTTTTAAAAATTTAGGGGGAAAAAGGGAACCCCCTTTTGGGGCCTTTTATTATGTGCAACACAAAATAAGCTTTTTCCCCCAAAAAGGGATGGGGGGGTGTTTTTTGAAGGGAAACAAAAAGAATTTTTGTTTTTATGTTGGCAACTCCCGGGTTTTGGGAAGTGACAAAAAGCCCAAACCATGTGTAAAAATTGGGAAGGTTTTTATATGGTTTTAAGAAAACACCTGAGCGGGATGAAAATTTTGGGGTTTCCCCTTTTTTTCTAAAGGGTTATTAGGGGGGAAAGGTTTTATACTCCCCTTTTTTCACCAAAAAGTTTTTGGGAAGGGATTATTTGGCCCCAAAAATTTATTGGATGACATCTTTATTCGGTTAACCAATCAAGATTTTTTTTAAAAAATTTGGCAAGATGTTGCAAATGGTTTGAAATGTAAATTTTTTTGGGGAACTTAGCTACTTCCTTGGTTTCAAATCAAGCAATTTAAGAATGGCACCTTTTGGGGTCAAAGGAAAATACTCAAGGTTGGGTGAAAAAGTTTGGGGGAGAAAATTCAAAAAAGGGAAAATTTTTCCCCCCATGGGCACAATGGGCACTTGGATGTGATGTAGTGGCAAAATTGGGGGGGTCAAAGTTATATCGGTTTGATTGAAAGCCCTCTTTGTGACCTTCTTAAAGGCCGGTGTGTGTTTAGTGTATATGTGTGCAAGAAATTCCCAAAACCTCTCCAAAAAGAAAATCACTTGAAGGCTACAAATAGAATATTGAGGTATTGAAGTACACCCGATGTTGGATTGTGGTATCCCCAAGGGGGGAAAAAATTTAGTTACTTTAGTTTTTCGGGGGCTTTTTTGTTATGTGGATGCAAGATTGATAGGGAAAAGGAAAATCGGGCACAAAGTCAAAGCTAGGCATGTTTACTTTGGGATCTTGGTCATAAAAAAACAAATAGTGTTGCCTCTCTACCCGAAGCCGAATTTTTTAAAAACGAGTTTTTTTTGGCTCAATTACTTTGGATGAAAGCCACTTTGAAAGAATTTGGGAATCAATTTCAAGCAAAATTGCCATTGTTTGTGACAATGAAAAAGGGGGTTTAAGTAACCAAAAAATCCGGTTAAAAAATTTTTGAACCCGCACATTTTGTGAGGACCCCTTCATAAGAGACCTTAATAAAAAAAGGGGGTATTTAAAATCAAAGTGTTGGCACCGTTATCAACTTCCCCCCCAAAAATATTTTACCAAGCCACTTGATGGGGAAGGGTTTTTCAAGTAAAAAAAATGGTTGAAATTTTTTGGGCTTCTCAAAATTTTGGTTGATGCACCCCCCCCCCCCTATATGAAAATGCCTCTCCCCTTTAAGTATGCCCAAAAGGTTTAAAATTGATTGACTGTCATTCATCATTATTTTGGACTTGTTAAATTTATCTGACATCAATTTTTATTGGGTTTATTTATGGGAAAAAAATGGTTTGTGGGGTTATTTGGGGCCCCTATTACTTCTTTTTCTCGATTTTTTATGTGGTAGATATGACATATTTTTGGGGTTGCAAACCCCAGGTTTTATCTAGATCATGAACTTCAAATATTTTGTAAAAAGGGCAAGTAACCATTTTGGATGTTGGGGAAAAAAGCTTGTTTCAAAGGTTTAATGAGTTAAATAGCTTTTGGGGGGGTAACTAGATTGAAAACCCCCAAATAAGCTTCTCTCCAAATCAAATTTTGAGCCAAAAATTTTTTGATAAAGTGAAAAAGGGGGAGAAGTAAGTAGTAAGACAAAAAAAAAATATTTTTTTTAAAAAAATTTTAAAATGAAACCCCAAAAAATAGAGGGGGGCAAGCCTATGAATAAAATTGTTGATATCTTTGTGCACTCATAAAAGGGGGGTTGCATATGTATTTAATTTCGGGGGTGCTTGTGTGGTGTATGCTGTTTAGGGTTTCATATGATGTTTTGCTAACTTGCATGCATAGGTTGGTAAGCTAGCCCTTTGGGTTCTTTCAATTGGAAATCTAAAAAATTGCTTCTAATGTTGATCTCAGAGGTTTCTAGTGTTTTGGGGGATCTAGCAAAACCCTGGTGCTAAGGATTTTTTTAAAAATTTTGGGCACCCCGTTTTGGTTTTAAATGCTTCAAAGGTCCATCCTAACACTTAGTTTATTTTGGTGCTTTTCATCTCCCAAAATTTTCCTTTCATGCATATGTAAATCAAATGACCCAAACCATATATAAATGTAGGGAGAGCTAATTTTCCCAAAAAAGGGGAAAATTTAAATTTTTATTTCTTTTGTAAAAAGGGTTTTCATCAATTACCAAAAAGGGGGAGATTTTAAAGACCTTGTTTGGTTTTGTTAATTGATAAAACCCCGGGGACTAACCCTTTTTACTAAGTGTATGTAAAATAGGGTGGTTACCTTGAGACAGGGAAACTAGATAAAAATTTTGTGGGATCAAGGCCCCCGGGGACTAAGGAAAAGAAAAAGAAGAAAAAAAAAAAAGGACCCAGGAAAAAATATACTTGGGGGCATGTTTGGTTTAGTGATCAAGACTTTGAGGTGTGATCATTTGGATTAGATAGCTACTATCAAGAAGGGAAAATCGGGGGTTAAATTTAAAGGGTTTTGTGTGCCCCTGGTTTCATTGCATCCATATAAAATGAACCTAAAGACCCAAAAGGGAAATAAAGTAAAATCTGAAATATTTTGTAAGGTAACAAGGTGAACCCAAAAGGGATGGATTACAAGGTGTTAGACTGGGGAAAAATTTGGAGAAGAAAAAAAAGGGGCCTTGGTTTTTTGGCCCCTTGACAGGCCCGGACGCAGGGTTCCCCGGGGCAAGCTAAAAGCCGGGGGGCCCCGGGCCAATGGCTGCGTCCGAAGAGGGGGCCCCCGGGCCTTTTGGGCCCCCTTTTTTCTGGACAGGAGGTCCCGGGCGCAAAAGTGAGTCCAGGTTTATCGGTCCGGACGCAGGCACCCCGGCCCCCGGGCCAGAGCTCGGAAAAAACTCTGGGGGCCTTTTTGAATTGGATCCGGAGCAAGGTAAAGGGGTCCCCGGGGGGGTCTGTGTTGTGCGGGCCGGAGGGGGAAAGTTTTGGGGCCCCGGGGGGGGCCAAGAGGGGCCCAAAGAAGAAAATTAAAAAAGAGGAGGGTCCGGAGCCCGGGGCGTTGGGGCCGGGGGCCCCCCATGCAAAGGGGCGGGGTTTTGGACTGGGGCCCCCAAAGGGGGAAAAGCATGGAAGGGGGGAGGCAAAAAAAGGCTTTGGTTTGGGTTTGGGGTTTGGGTTTTAAGGGTTTTTTGGTGGCTTTCCCCAGGGCTCTCTTTGTACCTCCCATTCATTTGAATACTTGTGTTTTGTTTAAAATAGGGCCCCCAACCCACTCTCTTCCAAATCTTGTTGATATTTGTTTTAGAGGTTTTTAGTGATTCCCCAAATGCCCTTTGATCATTTCAAATTTCATTCCCCAGTGGGGCCATTGGGTCTCGTCATCGCCACATTGGGGGTTTTGTTATTTTTTGGGTTTGCCAACACCTTTGCACTTTTGGGGATTTGTGAAGCTTCGGAACAATTGGTGATTGTTTGCGGGCCGACTTTTTTGGTGATTGTGGGGGGGCTGTACCCCCCCTCGGGGGGAGGGGGGGCCAAAGGGGGTAACTTAGTGGATTGCCCGTTTTCATTAAGTTACTTCATTTGGGTTTAAATTTTTTGGGGCGCGGTTAGTGGGGGAAAGGTTTTAAATTTCCCCCTTTTCCCACCCAAACACCATTGAGTAGGTTTGACACAAGGGGGACTTTTTTTTGGGGGGGAACCAAAAAAAACCCCGGGAGAAAAAACGATTTTTTTGTCTCCGTCCTCTTTTGGGGGTTTACTGTGTTTTTGGGTTTTTCCTATTTAATCATCCAAAAGGAATCATTTTTGCAATCACCCCCCATTTGTATTTACTATTTTTATTCTTTTTAGTTTGCTTCTTTAGAGTTGGGGTTCTTGGGCTTGTTTCTAAGGGCTTTAGGGGGTTTTTGCTTTGATTGGGAAAAACACTTATTTTGACTTTGGGAAATTTCATTTTGGGGGGGGGGCTTTTCATCCCAAAAAAAAAGATAGGGGGCAAAAAGCTTCCTTAAGTGTTATCTAACCATTTTCTTTTCGTTTTTGGGAGAATTTTTATTAGGCTATTCACCCCCCCCTCTAGCCATTAGGGGCCCTTTTTCCCCGTCCCCTTTTGCGGTTTTGGAAGGCTTTGTACGTTTTTCAGGGGCAGATGGTGGCCATGAGGGCCAAGGGTTTTGGCCCGGGGAGAAAAAAAAGTTCCAGGGGCAGCTACTGGGCCACTCCCGGCGATGACCTTTGTTCTGGGATAAAATTTTGCAAACACTGGCGCTTTTCCCCCCCTGTTTTTTGAGGCCGCCCCCCGGGGGTTTTTGTTGGGTCAGGGGCCCCCCCCATTTGGGGGAAAATTTGGGGTCCCCCCCGCTTGCCTCAGCTTGGACAGGGCCCGGGGGTTTCACCACCAAAAACCCCCTCGCCTGGCCCGGGCCAAATATGGGGTTCCCGACCCCAAAAATCTTTTCCCTTTTCACCCGCACCCCGGGGGGGTTTCCCACTTCGCCTAGTGTGCGGTTAGCTCCCAGTGCCGGCTTTTGGCCAATGGGCCCCCCCCCCGGTACCGTCCTTTTTTTTTGGGGGACAGCCAAAAGTGGGCTCTCAGGGCCGTTTCAGTCCCCCCCTTTTGACAGGGTAAGGGGCCCGTGGGGGTTTTCCGGGGGGGGCAGACGACGCAGTTTCATGATCCTACGGGGGCACACCCCTTAAATCAGTGTCTGCCCCGGGGTTTGGTACTCCTTTCTCGTGATTTCAGTAGTAAGTGCCCTCACCGGCCTTGCTTTTTCCACCGAATACCCCCCCCCTCCCCCGGAGCCCGCACCCCCGACAGGTTTTGGCCCCCTTTCCCCCCCCGGGGGGGCCCCGTTTAGAGCTTTCACCCTCAAAGGGCCCCCCTTTTCTACCGCTCTCTACTCCCTTGAGGTCCAGTGGCATGACTCCAGTGGCTTTGGCCTCAGGGAAAGGAAATTTAGACCTTTTAGTTTCAGGACACCCCCCCACCGCTCCTGTCCCGAGCAGGGTTTCTCCCTCAGTGCCCCCCCCCCTGCGGGGTTGCCTACTTCAGGGCACCGGCCCAGGCACAGGGCCGATTCCCGTGTTTTTTTCCGGGTACTCGCCCTTAGATGCACCCCCAGAGTCGTTTGGGCGTGCTCCCCTTTAGTTCAGCGGACACTTTCTCCTGTGACAGCTA
>CM039124.1:68302838-68321696 GCA_022036555.1 Microstegium vimineum | reverse complement strand
CTTGAGACCTCAGATACTTGTGCTGATGTCTAGCAACCTGAGCTAGCACTGTCCCCATAGTTTGGCCATGCCCATTTATGAGCAATATTAAGAAAGAGCATGGAGTGCATCCAAGGGTGCTACAAGGCTACAACTCTTCATCGCCAACACCAGAGTTCAAAACAAAGCTGGGGAATGCCATGGTTATGTCCCTGAATAGGAAATTAATGTATGAGCACAACACATCACAGTGTGGGATAAACTATTGTGCAAGTAATTGGAATGTAACCCTTAAAGTATTCAGGCAAGCATGTTTATAAACTGCAAAATGTAAATATACTTACTTAAAGTATGGAAGAGTCATGTTCTTCAGCAAAGCTGGGTTTTTACTCGCGAACGCTTTCCATTCATCAGGATCAATCTTCCCGTCACCATTTAAGTCTGCTTGCTGGAATGTCTGTCAAAACTTAAGTTAGCATAAATCCATGTGTCGGCTACCACTATCTCTCGACAAATGAATCTGAATCAAAGTAGAGTAGAAGGCCAGACCTTAGGCGAATTTCGGTATCAAGAGATGAAAGTGAAAGGCGGAGGTATCCTTGGACCCCAGAAGCTAGTTCCAGTATCCTCATTTCTTTGGACACCAAACATGCAACATATCCTCCATTGGCATTAACACATCATAGTGAAGCTTCCTTCACTGAACAGATCTTCAGCAAGAAGTGACTAGTTGTCATTCCAAACTCCTTACTCTTCCTCGTAAATTTCATTGCCTTAATGGCAGCAGTCTGATCCCTTTCTTCGATAAATGGAGCCGTGTGACAGCGCAGGTAGTCGCTTAGTTTCTTTCCCTGGTTGGCTAATGCTTAACACTGGTCAGATACCATAAGTTATGGTAGTGCTCGCTCGGCAAATCCTATCGGTTCAGCAGCGTCCTTAGTAGGAGCAGAAGGGATGTAGCGAGGAGCCGAAACCTACCGTTACGGAACCGTGGAAAAAGCCGAAACCTAGGGTATTCCCTGATCTGAACTTCAATAACAACCATTGCCTTACGTACCATTGGCTGGGAAAGGAAGGTGCCGTTTGCCGCAAGTAGATCTAGCTGATTGACTCGTTCATAGGCGAAAATCAATGCATCGAACCCTTTGCCGATCAAAAGATTAGGAACCGTCCTCCTTTTACCGGATACCCTTGCCGAAGAAGGGCTCTAAATATCTCGTACGTATGTTTCCTAGGATCTACTACGTTCAAAAGTATTGGCTTGAGTTCTTTCGCGATAGGCCCTTGCAAGAAAATGCTTTGAAGGCCATCTTTTCTTTGTTCTTCGCCCATTTTTCTCTTTCAAGTTGTCAAAGGACTTTCCACCTTGTAATGGGAATGTAAGCTCTGACTTTGCCCTCATCGGATAAAGAGAGTACTAATCCCTGTACCTGACTGGTATTCCTCGGTTCCTTCTTCCCCCAGCTTGTTGCCCTCCATCCTGGACCATCTTATTCGAATACCGAGACTCTTGCATACTGAAAGAAGAAGGTTCCTTACTTTATCTCGCAGCAGGTACCCACATCTATCCATTCTTTTGATCTTCGGAATTCCTATTAGTATGCCCTCCGCATATCTGACATAACATAGTTTCGTATTGCATCCCCCAAATACCATATCTTTTCTCAATCACCATCACTCCCTCTGCTACCTTCTTGTCAAGCAGGTGGAGGTATAATGGTGAGAGTGGAGGAAAAGGAGGGATTCGCTGAGTTCAAAAGCAAGAGTACTTCAGTGAAAAAGCAATAAATGAATTCCCAGTTCAAAGTGATACACAAACAGCTTGTTGCTAATGAATTCAAAAAAGAAATGCTTGCTAGGTAAATCGTACTTTTTGCACAGTCACATATGGCTCGTAACTATTCTCGGTGTTATCTTACAACTACTCTTCCTTTCTCTCCTTCGGAAGAACTAGTCTTTGAAGCAAGAGATGAACATATTGTGGGCGGATCTTCTTACCCATTGATTGGAACATCGTAAAAACTCCGAAGATCCTTTTCACTATAGTTAGTGACGTATCCAAATTCTGTATACTATTGGTGGACGGGACATTCCGCTTCCTTCTGCTTTGTTTTCACGAAGCGAGCGCTTTCAACAAGCTTCTTTGGTAATAAGCAAAAGTGTGTAAAGTCCTCCGTTTTCTCACTGGGAAAGCTTTGTTGTCTTCGTTTTCTTTCAGCCGTAGTATATCGCCGCATATGATCTGGCTTTTTAAGTGGGTTAGTAAGAAAACTTACCTTTCTGGGTAAGTGCCCTTTTTATGTTTAAGAGCGAGTTGAGCAGTAAAATAGAAATAAGAGCTGCTAAAACAATATCTTTTTCTTAAAGTTCCTACGATGCTAGTTTTGAAAAGGCATATACACTCAGATAATGCAAGAGTTCCCCACTACCAAGTAAGCTCTTTCTACTTGTTCACCTGTGTACTTATGGATGAAAACTACCTGGCTTTGTTTGGCTACTTTTTTGATTGGCTAGTGTTATTTTATATCTCAGGCTAGACTCGATTGAGCTGTCTTACATTAGTGTGGCTATATGTGAATCGCAGAGGTCTGTAAATTAAGGCAATAGGCAGGCACATTTGAAATGCAGCAGTAGTGAGTTCCTATAGAAAATCCAAAATGAAATAAAAGGTCATAATGGTCGGAAGCTGTTCACTACATCAGAACCATCCAGAAGGAAAAAAAAAAGCACCTGAGGTCAGGTGTTTCTTAGGAGTTCAATATGTTTCATGTGTGTTTTTGCAAATCTTTTTTCTCCTGCACGCTTGATAAAAAGGATCTGGTGTCTATGCCAGGTTGGTAAACCATATAGATCTTGCCCAAACAAGGAGTAGGGGCTAGCTTGTAAGCCACGACTTAGTACTACGAGGATTCTGGCGGAGTGCTTTTCACATATAGATAGGTCGGGATGAAGAAGCTCCGTAGTCAACTAATAGATAGAAAATCACAGTAACCTTTTTCCAACAGTTTCACCATGATAAGAACAACCTTGTCATACATGATAATTATGGGCTTTCTTCCTCCTTCTTTATAGTCTTCAGTTCAATCTGCCAAGTCCGATTCATCTTTTTCCAACCCTTCCTCTGTTCTTATACTAAACCTCTTCTCTTCGTTCCCTTTGCCCCACCAAAAGAGGATCGCCCCTAGTAATATAATAGCACCTTGATTTATTTATCCAGATGGGCATATCTTTTCTTTAGTTTATGCATCTCTCATTCAAAGACAGACAAGAAAATCAATCTAAAGGCACCACTACTCTTATTATTAGTAAACGGTAGGAACGGGAAGAGAAGCTTTCTAAAATGCCATTAGCCGATACCTGATGCTGGTCAATCGAAGACGGATCATACCAGTGGTAGTTCGATGGCAGATTCCCCATATTTATGAAGAAAAACAAGTTCTAACCCCATTCTAGGAGTTCCCACCTGGATTGGATTCCCTCAAACTGGTGTGGAAAGGTCATTAGAGGCTCCTCTCGAGGACATACAAGAAGGATCCCTCTTTTCTTACTCGGATGGCTTGGCTGTTTCTAGGCATTCCACTAGTACCGTTTTAGGGAAGAAACTACTGCTGGCACGGGACAACCATACCTACTCAGAGTAGTCTTTTCTTGCCTTGTAACAACAGTCTATTCCACCGGATGCACAAGCCTAAAAAGCCTATTCTATTTATTTGCTAAAATAGTCCAATTTGACGTAAACTGTTTTCGATGTTCTTCGAAGAAATGAAAAGGTATCCTACATCACCAGTTCCTCCTATCAAATCCAATGCAACGGCTCCTACTCTGTATAGATTATAGACCTTTGCTTTTTATTATCGGTTAATCGAATTTCATGATTGCATAGCAACCGACCGAGGAACTACTAATCTTTAGACCAAAAAACCCTTTACTTATTTCTACTCTACCTACTAGCTTACCCAAAGACTTTTCTCACACATAAACCGTGACATGACCTATTCTCAAATGCCTACTTTCTCTTCTCTTAAGTCTACAACAAGTGGGAGAGGCAGGATTCGAACCTACGTAGAAAACCTTCAACAGATTTACAGTCTGTCGCTTTTGACCGCTCGGCCACTCTCCCCTTCCCTGGGATACGCCCTCCTCAAACAAAGGGTTCCTGAATAAGAAGGATGGCGGCCTTCGTTCTTAAGTTAAGAAGAGCAGATGGAACTATTAGATTTGCTAGCGTTCCGGGAGAATAAATAAGGTCATTTAGTAAGTTCATAACAATTTCTGTAAAGCAAGGGGCAAAGCTTCTACGACAGCTTCCCCCTCATTGCCATCGTCGGCCTTCCCCAGCTCCCCTCCTTCGTCGCTTCTGGCTAAGCATCTTTCGGCGGAGGAAAGGAGGCGACTAGTCGCTTCTGGCGAAGCTGCGAGTTCATGAGCAAGTGAATGAACGAGCTGCGAGTGAAGTGCAACAGTCGTAAGTAAGGCTCGCCATGTTCCTAAAAGGAGTGACCATCTTTTCTTCCCTTCTACTGACACTGAGCGAGCAGCAAGCATAGGCAATAGTTTCCGTAGGGGTGGGGCGCAAGCAAGCGTTTTCAGGCTCCGCTAGCTAGCGTACTCTTCTGCTATCAATGAAACCGAAAGAAAAAACCTGTGCCCTTTCGTATAGATCGAGACGCAGTACTTTTTCTTGACTTCTTCCATACTAGGAAGAATGGAAGGAAATCCTTCGATAACACTTCTTCTTCCTTATTTGAAGAAATGATATCCGACGCCCGCTCTTTCATTTCATTTCAAAAAAGTTCTTCTTCTTAAGAAGCAAATAGCATTTCCTATTGATTTGTCCCCTGGACTAGACCTATGTAGATTCGGAATTATCCGTCGCTACGCTGTTCCCAAGGACTAGCAAAATCAAAATAGCGAAATTCTTGGGTCATCTCAATGGGTTCAGAAACCACACGTTTCTCTGGATCATCATAGCGTACTTCCACATATCCACTCAGAGGAAAGTCTTTTCGTAATGGATGACCCTCGAAACCATAATCAGTTGATATACGGCGTAAATCCGGATGATTGATGGAAGAAACACCAGACATATCCCATACTTCTCGCTCCCACCGGCCGGCTGATGGAAATGGACTGACTACCGGAGATATTCGTGTTACTTCGTCCGCACTTGTTTGTACACGAATGCGTGAGTTATACCGAGTACTCAGTAAATTATGGACAACTTCAAATCTTCGTTTTCGAGAGGGATGATCCACTCCGCAAATATCGATCGAAACTTGAACCCTTGTATAGGTATGCCATTTTAGAAAGCACAACAATGGAAATGGGTAGTCAGTATTGGTATAAGATCTATTCCCATGTTCCGATCTTTTCATTTTATGTACCCATTTCTTGGGTAAAATCTCCCAACTATATTTAAAAATGGATTGGTTATCCAAAATAAAGAAAGCTTTCTTTTTTTTTGTTCCGCTTCTGCAGAAAGACTTGTCGGAAATCGCCGGTTGGGTTGGTCCGACCAAGAAAGGCATGGGAGTGGAGAGGCGGAAGTGAAAGACTGGCTACCAATAAAGATCCCTCACTGCACACTTTCTATAGTTCTGTATCCAGGATCGGCTGCATGCTCTAGTGTTGAATCGGGTATAGAACCCAGGATGCTTGGTTACAATTCCGAATCCGCTAAACCATGTTTGTTTTCTTTTTTTTTCTCGACTGGCTTTGCTTTATCCATGGGTAATGAGTTTCGATGTATTGGGCGTTTCCGTTTAGAAATAGAAGCTTTTTCGTGCTTGCTTGCGAATGGCCTGAATGGAATGAATATTAAGATAAATCAAAGAAAAAAAAGAAACCATTGAGAAAGTTATTCATTCTTATATTCATTTCCTATACTTGACCGAACAACTTCCAATTCCGTTATTTCAACTACACCAAATGATCTTTCGAATTGGTCAAGACTCTCCTGTTTATGGCCCCTTCTATATGGTACCAGTTGTTGTTTCATTGAATTTGCTTCAGGCTTGCGATTCGACTTTGATCATTATGGATTGGTACCAAGAAGATCAAGTCCTAGGCAAGCGGACCTAAACCTAATTTTCACAGCCGGTACGGTAACAATGAAAATGGCTCCTTCTTTAGTGAGATTATATGAGCAAATGCCTGAACCAAAATACGTCATTGCTATGGGAGCTTGTAGTATTACTGGGGGAATGTTAAGTACGGATTCCTATAGTACTGTTCGGGGAGTCGATAAGTGAATTCCTGTGGATGTCTACTTGCCGGGCTGTCCACCTAAACCGGAGGCGGTTATAGATGCCCTAACAAAACTTCGTAAGAAGATATCGCGAGAAATAGTTGAGGATCGAACTCTATCTCAAAAGAGAAATCGATACTACCAGTCACAAGCTTTATGTTCGGCGCAGTACTCATACTGGAACTTACGAGCAAGAATTGCTCTATCAATCACCGTCTACTTTAGACATATCTTCTTAAACTTTTTTCAAATCTCCTACAAATTAGTGAATTAGGAAGGGCTCTTTTGTGCAGAAAAAGAAAGAGCAGGGCAATCTTTCAAACTTGCATTCGAAATGTGAAATATTTATACAAAGGGGGAGAGATAGACTGAGCAAAAAAGGGCTTCATTTCGATTCTCCAATTTGGAAAATCACATATTCATTTCCTTCGTATAAACAGAAAAATACGATGACTCAAAGAAGTTCCCTACCACGAACTTTGTACCGCGCGCATTACTTAGAACAACTAGGAAAGTAAGATAAGCAAGAATATCAAAATATTCGGAATAGCAGAATAAGAAATGCAAAAATGAAGAAAAGGGAACCTAATCTCACCTCCTTCTGTACCATAAAGAAAATAACCCGAGTCCCTAAAGAAAAAGAAGTGTCTCTATTTAGAGATTTATCTACTTAGATGAAAAAAGAATACTCCTTCTATATTATTCTAGAATATGTATCCCAATCCATCTCGAGTCATTTTTATCAATACCTATTCGGTAGATCCTTTTTTCTGTGCCAGGAACCAGATTTGAACTGGTGACACGAGGATTTTCAGTCCTCTGCTCTACCAACTGAGCTATCCTGACCATTTATTGTGCATCATCCTAGTAGAGTACGTACTTGTATCTATGTCAATTAAAGGGACTAAAAAAGAAAAAAGTCTTCTCAAATTGGACTTAGTAAATGTCAGGATAATGATATGGATTGTGAATGACTTACTTAATAATAGGGATTACTTGCCTATACTATAATATGTTCATTTGTATGAATGGGATAAGATCCAAAGAAGTAAGTTCGGATCCGTTTGTGAAAGAGTAGAATAAGAAAGATAGTGAATCTTGTTTGAACCATTAATGAAAAATAGAGGTTGGTACAATAGTTAGGAAGTAAAATGGGCTTTTTATTGGGGATAGAGGGACTTGACTTGAACCCTCACAATTTAGAAAGTCGACGGATCGACTATATAATATACTAAAAATTTCATTGTTGTCGGTATTGACATGTAGAATGGGGTTCTCTCTCCATTCACTTTGAGCTGGGTTTCTTGTGATCTTTGTAGTTGTTTTTCCGTCCAATTTTATGGTAAATTCAGTCATAGGAATCCAGACTCCGCTTGATTCGATCTTAAGTTTCGACCTTCATCACTCAGGAAATTTTTGTTGCCACTTATTCCACTCAGAGAGACCGAACCAGGCAACAAAAAGGCTGAAGGAAGTTCTCTTTCCATTCCAACTAAACTAAGTGAAAAAAGGGATAGAGCAAATTGTTGAGGAACAAAGAAAATATCTCCAAACCAACGACTCCTTTCCTTTGGTCGACTCTAAAGAATGTATCGGGAGTTGGGAGTTAGCCGTCTCATAGGAGTGATAGCAGGGCATCCCGAACTCCATTCTTCTATATTTATATATAGGTTAAATGGGGACCAAACCTTAATGAGAAAAGAGCCTATACCGACAAGAGGAATAAACCCCCTTTTCCCTCGGTAGACTTTCGTGTGAAAAAAGTAGGATTCCCCGGATGTTCAACAAAAGTAGCTTGATCGATAGGTGCGCCAACTCCCATCTTTTTTCTGTTCCAGCAAGGAGAAGCAAATGGACGAGGATTGTTCCTTCTTTCCCTGCATCCTGTTTGCTTTATCTCGCTGCTTCTTCTGCTTATCGGGCGGGCAATAGGCTCACTTACATAGTGGGGACAGCAATAGGCTCACTTACTTTTTAAATAAGAGGGTCGGTCAACTCTCGGCAGATAGGGTAGTTGCTAAATAAAAGCAAAGAAAGAGTGAGTTGAAAGAATAAATGTATGTGGGTCACCATATATATAATAGTACCTTACTTACTAGGTATCTCGGTCAACTGCTAGCTTTTCATCCTTGGTGCAGTATTTCCACCTTCTATTGCTTTGCTTGCCTAGCTCTTACTACCGTTATTTCCATCTGAGAACTAGACGCCCGGTTCAACTTAGCCAAGTTAAGGGAACGCACTACTCTTCCCTACAAGCAACGGATTGAGCGCTAGCGCGAAAGCCGGTGCGCGTTAGGCGCATCCGTTTTCCTGCTGGAGCTACTTAGACAAATAAATAAAACACAAAAAACAAATACTACTTTGCTTTATTTAGAGAATCTAGGCCATTTCAAAGGGATCAGTCTTGAACACCCGCCGCCAGGGATGTGTAAGAAATAGTACAAAGCCAGTAGGGCAGGTATAGGAAAAATGAGTAGGAGGCATTTAAACAAACCAGTGGTTGACAAGACATTCAAAGATAAGAAGGCATAACGTGGTCGCTAGTACGTAGTTGGAGAAGCACGGCTTTCTAAAAGACAGGCATGTAGTGTTCTTTTGTTCTACACGTGCCTACGTTACTCACTGGGCTAAGGTATATATAGAAGGAAAGAAGGGCAGTGGGTGGGAGACTATCCTTCCTTTTGTTTGAGTGCATTTCCCAGAAAGAAGTACGGAAGGTGAGTCAGATAAAAAGAATAAGTATTAAGTAAGTAGACAAGATCGAACGAATGAATACCACACCCCCTCCCACGAGTACGTACTCCCAAATCTCTGACCTTGGAAGCTAACACCGCTTGCTTCTTATATGATAAAAAAAGAAGGAAAGTGGTGGGTAGGAAGAACCGTACAATTAGTCTAAAAGCTAGGAAGACCTTTTGAAAGTTCCATGGGGAATCCTGGCTTGACAAAGGCTTTTATAAGGAATGCGCTTGGAATGAAGAATCAAATGGTATCAGCAATAAGAGTTTTGATGAGAACTTGAATACATACATTTTTGGTATGGGGCGGGTGCTGCTAGTAAGAAGCTCGCTCTTATCCTCTGTTTTTTAAGCTAACATAAGCTAGAGTTGAACGATCCACTTTTAGATTTTGGTGGCTAGAAGCACCTGGATAAGAAGTTTCAATCAACAAATGGCAAGAAAAAGATCTGCGTCGACTACCGAGACCTCAACGCAATTGAATAATCAGCAGAGAATGCCCTGATAGAAGGCAGAATTGGACAAATAGCTGCTTTTCCGCCGGTCTAAGATGCGGCATTACCTGACATGAAGAAGAAGGAACGAATGAATAAGCTAGCTCTTGTTGGGCTTTTTGAAGGACAAATGCCAAATGCAAAGAAAGCAGATGACTCAGCTTACTTTTTCATGGTTCGAGGATCCCCAAGGCTTGCGCCTTCCTTGCTTCGCCCCTGCTCTTCTTCGAGAAGAAACTGCACATTAAGAGGCTCTTCCTTACGCCTTCAAGGAGGAAGCGGGGATGGAAACAAATACTGTTTGTTTTTTTCGTATTGATTGTTTGCTTCTTGCGGGAGCTGAATCAGCAAGGAATGGAGGGAGGAAGCAGGGGCATTTTTGAGAGGAAGGCTTCCGCAATAGGAAGGAGTTTGAGCTGCTCCCAACCCCAGAGAGTTTTTCTCTTGTTCCGCTTCCCTTCCCCCTAAAGAGGAGGAGGGTGGCTTTATTGTTCCCGATTCGAGCAATCATCTAATAAAAAGCATGTTAGGCTTCAGCATAGAAACTCAACTGCTTCCTAGTTTCTCATTGATTTCGTTTTCAATTGAAATTCACATCAATGTTTTGAAAAAGAGGAAATAAAGAAGAGGCGCCTCTTTCATCTTAGCCAATGACCTTTTGCTGCTCTCTTTATTTATAAGGCCAGCCGGAAGGGCCTTTCTTACCGCTTTCTCTACGGGAAAGCAAGGAGTGGGTAGCGAGGGGGTGCTTGAGTTGATTAGGTTTTTACTTCCAGATGGTCATTGTGTTCCAGTGTCGGAAAGTGACTCGAGATTGAGGTCTTTCGTATGACAAAATAGATGCATGTTTCAATGATTGCGTCCTCTTTCGAAATGAGTATGCTACCTTGGAGAAGTGCCCGGTTTGCTCAGCACCCAGGTGGAAAACTAGTAATGACAGCAATTGCTAGAAAATGATGGAAGTGCGAGTTGGGGTTGCCCAGAAGGTACTAAGGTACTTTCCAATTACTCCTCGGTTGCAGAGGTTTTTTATGTCAGAGGAAATTTCAACCAACATGAGATGGCTGAGGGTCGCATAAATGATGGGCTTTTGAGGCACCCGCTTATTCTTTGGCATGGCAAAAGTTTGATGAGATTCATCCGTGGTTTGCGTCGGATCCACGTAATGTTCGCCTCGGCCTTGCTACCGATGGATTCCATCCCTTTGGAGCATTCAATTTCAAACGCTGCGCGCCTTTGGCCGGTGCTGCTTATTCCTTCTAATTTGCCGCCTTGGCCTTGGTTATGCATGAAGCAACCGTTTTGGATTATGTCAATGATTATTCCTGGACCAAAATCACCCGGGAATTACATTTCTTTATATCTACAACCTCTTATAGAAGAGTTGAAGCGGGAACATGGCGTGTCGACATATGATGCGGTAACGAAGAGAAATTGGAATTGACATGCTGCTCTTTTGTGGACTATCAACGATTACCCGGCATATGCAATGGTGTCTGGATGGAGCACGAGAGTGTGCTCCTTGCAACTATGACACATCCGAAAGGAAGGATTCCAGTCCCTCTATGCCCCATGGCAACGAGATCCACGGTTTAACCCATTAACACAACGAACGACATACCCGTCGTCGGCTTTCTAATCAGCCACATTCAAAATGGTGCAACCCCTATAAAATACACCTGCTAGTTCCTTAGCTAGGTATCTTTCACAGAAAATTGATTGAAGTTTCTTCCTTAATGCCGCGGTAGATTCCTTCGTCCCATTGAGCCCCAATTTTGTCAGGCTATCCGAACGCCGATACTCCACACACCCATGTCGGCGTACTCCCTCCAGAACAACTCTTCTAATCCGATAGGGCATCCCCTACCTAAAGAAATGAAATAGCAAGAAAATGGAAGCCGACAGAAGACTAGTGGTCACACTGACCAATATCAAAGAAAAGAGAAGCAATGGTCCCAATCGACCAATGGACACTATCCACATCCGACACTAGACACATTGCGGCTTCATCCTGAACGTCTCTTACTACGAAAATACCAACCAATCCCACATCGCACTCTTCTACCGCAACCCCCTTTTCTTCTTTGCACTTTCCGCCCGTCGTAGAAGAAATGGACAGCTAAAGAATATCGACTCACGGAGGAAAGGACCCCGTTCCACCCACCTCCCAAGACGTATAATCGCACATTCAGGCTAATTCATCGAGTAAGGGTAGTCACTTTTCTGGGATCCACTGCGCTCGCAACTGTTAGCTTCCTAAATCAGCTAAACTTAGGACGATGCGGGCTCTGCTCTATCATAGATACTTGAGCGAAATACATCGCACAACCACTATCATTGAAAACGAAAAGAAACTAACCGTTTATTCCGCAATTACAATGACACGAATCTTGCGATATCGAGCCACCACTTATAACCCCTTCCTTCGGGGGGGCCTTACTAAGTTCAAGATTTCACGGTAGCTTCCTCTCTCTCCCTGCCCCTATCTACCACCTTTACGCCTTTCACCCGGATCAGCTAATTCAAGTTCATTTCTTGAGTGAGAAATTTCCATATACATCTTAAATGGAGAATCATCAACACATGACCGCTCATCCATTTTTGGAAATGCTCTATTACTATAAACTCGTAAAATGACTACTTGAATTTGAGCTTGACCTGATTGTTAAGAGCCAACCCTTCTTTGTAACAAAGCTAATAACTCATTCGCTATGGTACTATGTCGAATATTGCCATTAGAGTCACTTAACCCTATAGCTACTCCTAGGGTGTATGTGAAGCTCTTATCCTCATCCTCATCATAACTTTGGTACGCTACAGTCATCTTAGCATAACCGTCTATAGCAGGATAAGCATGTGTGAATAGAGCACTTATAATCTCAGGATATATAAGATCAATATCACCAGTGCTCACAGGTGTCTCATAATTAATAGTTAGAATCATTATACCTGACTGCTCGCTGATATCCAAAGTGACACCCCCAGATGAAACCCCTGAACAATACCTAACATTCATATTAGATAGATAAAACCCGAAGTGTGATATTTGGCAACCAACTAGCATATTTGACTATATCTATGTATACCATCTTTAGTCCAAGCAGAAATTTGGTCAATCTACCTTTCTTTATTTTGGCATTATTGCATTGTTGCTTTGAAAGAACTGAAAGCAATCCTCTCTTTTTACTCTAATGGAAGGGGCCCCCTTTCTTCTACGGTAAGGGCCTACTACAGTGACAATGCTCGTATGAAATAAAGTTCTCATTTTCATATCAAATTGGCTGCTTTTCCGGCAGGATTTTCATAGATAGTCCGATGTCGTCGTCAGTTCCATCATAGACATGCTTGCATTGGTTGGGAACACGGCACATCGCTTTATTGCTGGGAGAGCTATGCTTGGATAGGAATCGTACTAGGTGATTCGGACCTGATTAAGCATCTTATTCCCGTAGTCTTCATTCTTCTCTTTGATGTGGATAGGCCGCGTAGTAGTTAATCCGAAGCTCATAGCCAGTGAAGGGGGAGATTTCTCCAACAGTAAATATCGTGTATACATACGAATGTCCTCTTGTTGGTAGTCCAATAGGCGAGCTTTCATTCGTTCTTACCACAAAGTAAAGTTCTAGTTTTTCATGATCCATATAGCATAGCCTTGACACGGGCATTAATTCTGTCTAAGCTAGGGCCTTGCCGCTGATAGGTTTCTCTGAAGCGTCAAAAGCACTTCCCATTTCCCCGCTTACCTGCCCATTCTCTTCTTCACTCCACTAGGCACCGTACTCCTTTTCTTCAAAGTTCAAGATAGGCACTCGGTGAAAAGAAGTTGCTATGTCGGGTTTGTTACCTTCTTTTCTTGAAGCAAGGTTCGACAGGGGAAAGAAGCAAGGGTAAGGGGCTTTGATGAAAAATAGGTTGTGGCTAAAGACTTCCGCGATCCTTCACTTCCTTAGGGAACAGACTTTCTTTAATCAAATTAATAGGGAGAAGAGACAATAACTAGCTGACTTAGCGTCACCGATCACAGTTCTATATTCACTAAGTGAACGAAATGCTGATTGCTTGCTTGCAGCACTAGCCGCCCAACTATTATACCTTGATTGGGGTGGGGAGAGCAAGGCTTTGTGCCCAAAACAAACAACCTAGCTTGCACTAGCTGATAGAAATAAGGCTCCTTTCTATCTTGACTCAGCGATATCAATAGGTTATTCCCCATCTTGCACTTCTCGGAAGAAATAGTGCCCCTCTCTAGGACTTCCTTCTCTCACTCTCGAGGAAGCAAACAGGGCGGGCCAGTCCTAACTGACACTGTACTATAATTGGACAATAGCGGCTAGACGGAATGGACAATAGCATTGCTATCCTTAACTAACCGCTAAGCGAGACATCAACAGAAGTAAATAAAAGAGATACGCGGCCCTTAACTATCATTTGCAAAGTAATACACAAGCTCGCTGGCCAGTGAAATGGGGCATACACCGGTATCGGCAGATCAACGAATTCAAACTAGCTTTTCAATCATCAAGAAAAGAAATAAGTATCCCTAGCTTTCGATCAATAAGACGGTAGAGATCTGGCTAGCGGGATGAGGCATATACTATTGAGCTCAGTCTCTGATTGGTATCGGTGAAATGAATCAATTCTCATCTATCTGTCTTTCTTGGTTCAACTCGGGAAATGTTTTGAATCCATGTTATCAGTCTCAACTGGAGTAGACCCTATCCATTGGGTTCGTAGTGTTCATGTGATCGAAATGCATTGGATGTCTGCCCGTGCAATTCCAATATTTATTAGATAGACTTATTATGTCATGTCTAGATGATCACTACTGACAGTGAGATCAGAAAAGCAAGGAGCTTTCTTTCGATAGTGCTAATGTGGAAATGGAAAGATGTGAAATGAATTCATCAATCTTTTGTTATTCCTTATAGCGTACTTTATCGAAAAGGTTGAGCATTGTTTCATTTAGAGATGTAACATTAATGATTCGGAACTACTGCTTGAGAAAAAGGACTTTTCTTATACTCAACGTCCCGAAAGAAGAGAGAAGGGCTGGAAAGAAGGAAAGAGCCTCCTCTACGCACTACTTCTCTGAGATAGCGTTAACGGAACAATTTCATTTCATAGTGCTACGGTTCGTTCCCATGAAGAAAGGTAGGTGCGAAGCGTCTGGTCGGTTTCCCTTAACAAGGGGGGCAGCACTCACAGGTTATGAGCCTTGCGAGCTGACCTAACTGCTCTAGTCCGCATGCCTACCTTTCAGGGAAGGAGGAAGTGCTAAGCCTCACCCCCGAGAAACAAAAAAGAATAGCAATGGCAGATTGGGAAAATGAATTCCTAAGAAGGTTCATCTTCAACACAGCAGGCCGGTTGAGGAGCAGGGGGCAATTGCTCAGAATCAAAGAGAAAGAGCAATTCGTGTGGACAGAGGCTCACCAAAAGGTGTTTAATTAAATCAAACAGTACCAGACGAAACCTCCTGTGTTGATGCCGCCGAAACAAGGGCCAGCCAGTGATCTTGTATTTATCTCCCTCTGAAGAATCAATGGGATGCTTTCTGGCTCCTTGAATCCTAAGAAAAAGATTCTTTTGTTTTCCGGAGATATTCATTTTCCTGAAGAGGCAGATAAGATAATATTAGGAGGCTGTTTGGGATCAATTTAGCAACACAACATTGAACTATGACTTGGAAATAGGATTACGCTATCTATGAGAACGAAACTCGGAATAAGATAGAGTGAAAACAGACGCAATTCCCTTTCCAGTCATCCAGGCAGGGTTTGCTCTTTTCTTCAAAGTTCGTTCGATAGCTGCCATTCATCCCTTGTCTCCTATGGGTTTGTCTCTTCAAAAGGTTAGAAATAGTGGTATACTCTGGTTAGCGAAGAGGACAACCGAAGCAAATTAAGAAGAAGTCAAGGTCTCGATTCCGTCTATATTAAGTAAAGATGATGTAAAGCTTTTGTTTTTTCATTTTTAAGATAAGTTCATAAGAATATCCTTGGCAAAAAAAAGAAAGAAAGCCGAGCACGACTCCTATCACTTTCTTATTAGTCATCACCACATCGACAGCTCGGTCATCAAGCTGTTTCAAGGATAAAGAAAAAGTTCCAGTGAACTAAGAGGCATGAAAAAAAAAGGGCTTTATTAGTATTATCTAGTAATGCACTTGAGTTGAGTCTTATTGCAATCAAATAGCCAATCAGTTGCATAATGTGTCTCTGTGTGTGTTTGGACTGAACTATAGTTATAATCTTCACCATGTGATGGAATGCAACTAGTCATCTCACATTTTGCATGCAGCTACTTCAAAACTCAGTTAGTTAATCCAATGCCAGTACCGCAACACATTTCTAGCCACCACTATTTACTTCAGGAGACGACTTACAACAAGTCCGACAATGAAAGCATAGTATCATAATAATATATCAAACTTATCACATCATTATGGTCAAGCCCCCGTGTGTGTGTTCCGCAGGGCTGCGACTGCTGCTTGACTCGACCGGACGGGAGAGGTTGTTTAAGAATCGAGATAGGCACTCAGAAATAAAGAGTAAGATAGACGTCTAAGAGATCAAGTGCTAGCCCCTATAAATAGATAGGACTAAAACGGAGTACTTTTCTTGAATAGCCATCAGGCCAAAAGGACTATCCTTAAGGAGAAGAGTTTTAAGAGAAACAGGATAAATATCTCGCAGTCCTCCCCCTACCTAAACCTTTTGGCGAACTCAAAAGCCCCAATCTTAGAGACAATGGATTTCTGACTAGAAATAGTCACACCCAAGTCATCCAAGATTGAGCGATACTCAGAGGCAACCTTGCCATCTGCAATGACTACATCATCACCCAACATAGTTCCAAAATGCCTTCTTCGCCTTCCACCTAAGCTGCTCGGAAACACCCAGTGCTGACCACCCGGAGAGGACAAAGAAAGCTCCCACTATTCAAAAGGAAGACCGGGAAGACGAATCCAAACCAGGGCTCTGGAAAGCAAAACCGTCTCTAGAGAGAAATTGGGTCTCCATTTCACTTGATTTTCAAGGGGAATCAAAGCAAATGCTGCTCTATTATCCAACGGCCCCACCCAGATCTGCTTTCTATCTCGGTAGTCTGGTATGTGTAAGTTATACCAGCCTGACAGAGAAGGAACACGGCTTTCCGCGCCTTAACAAGTGGATCTACCAAGAATTGCTTTTTCAGCCGTTACTTATTATATAATAGCTCGATCCGCTCACGCATGTGATTACCCGCATGACCCAAGAAGCTACGGACTTCCTTCACATTCACTGGAGGAGGCAAGCGATCAATCACCTCAACTTTGGCTTTATCAACCTAAATTCCTCGCGAGGAAACCAAATGACCGAGGACAATACCCTCTTGAACCAGGAAATGACACTTCTCCCAATTGAGTACCAAATCAGCTTCAAGACAACGCTGTAGAACAATCTCAAGATTGGCCAAACAGTCATAAAAATTCCGTCCCGTCCATAGACAGTGAAATCATCCATGAAGACCTCCATGATTTTCTCAATCAAATCTGTGAAGATAGACATGACACATCGCTGAAAAGTCCCAGGGGCATTACAGAGACCAAATGGCAACCGTCGGTAAGCAAATGTACCATAAGGACAGGTAAATGTTGTCTTATCCTGGTCCGACGGATGTATCGGAATCTGCAAGAAGCCTGAGTACCCATCGAGGTAGCTGAAATAAGAATGACATGCTAACCTCTCAAGCATCTGATCAATAAAAGGCAAAGGAAAGTGATCCTTCCGGGCGGCCTTGTTAAGCTTGCGATAATCTGTACACATGCGCCAACCGGTGACAGTCCTAGTGGGAATCATTTGACCTTTCTCATTTGCTAAAACAGTCATGCCTCCTTTCTTGGGTACAATATGAATTGGACTGACCCACTGACTGTCAGAGATAGGATAAATGATGTTAGCACCAAGAAGCTTCAATACCTCTTTCTTTACAACTTCTTGCAAATGAGGATTAAGCCTACGCTGGTGCTCGCGCGTCGGCTTAACATCATCCTCGAGAAAGATTCGATGCATTGGAAGTTCGTTCTTCTACCTGCGAGTTCTGTTACAGCAATTGGGAGTACCCTTTTCACCGCAAGTTCTCTTACATTTAGTAAGCCAGCGGCGAGGGTGCCAACTCTTACGAGATCTCACCCCGATTATAGTGAGTGCTTATCCCTTGATCTTCCCTTGGAGTGCCAATTGTATAAGAAAGTCTTAAGCAAGTATATTGAAAATCTTAAGCTCATCTAGTGCCAGTGCACGTCACTCTATTCCCTTAGGTCAGCAAGTGGGACTTTAGGTAAGAAAGAATCGTTCTATCTGGACTCTTTTTATAGGGTGTCGCATTCATTCCTCATGGGAGTGTAGGATTTCGAGGATCTACGCTATGAGGTAAGAGTTCTTTGTATGCCTTTCTTTGTGGGTCACCAGTGCAAGGGAAAGTTTTTACATAGTTGTTTTGTTGGGGTGGAAGATGAAATAAAGAATAGCAACCGGCGCGGTTGTTCGTATTTCATTTTCTTCTTTATAGGCGAGAAGACCTAAGCCTTATAATATGTATTGGCTCGCCCAATTCAGTAGAGAGAGCACCTGATGCTGCTATTGATCCTAGCCTTGTTGGCGCTGACTTAGTAGACAGTAGAGAAGAGGCCCTTGAGAAAGAAGGTTAAGTAGAATGCAGGAAATTACTAGATATCACTCTTCTAATTTTCAGTAAGAAAGCAGTACAGGCTGAGAGAAAGAAAACACCTAAGAAGATCAGAAATGCAATGACCATACCTAACAACAGGTGCAAACCGTGGAAGACTTAGAGCAAGAGTGCTTGCAGCTAAAGGACGAGTTGGAGCGATTAGCTCGAGCAGAAGAGTTCGAAGATTTAAAACAGTAAACGATCTGCTTACCAAAGCTGGGTCTATGTTTTTTGAGGAGTTTAGTGCGCATTCGGATGTGAGCGAGGCGCCAGAAGGTGCTTTCTCGTAGAATCATTTCATTGGGAAAGGAAAGAAAGTCAGAGCTCCCTCAATTGTGCACTCTTCACCTGGAAAAAGCGGAAACCGTGGATACGTCAAAGAGAAACCTTACTAAATTGAAGTAGGTCCGGTGCAGTTTCTGTAGAAATATTTTACAGGGTAAGAAAGTGATCCGGTCGGTTGTCCGACAGTGCCGTAGTTGAATAAGCATTTCCTTTTTTTACTTCTAGAAGGACTCGAAGTGAGACCAGAGAGAGAAGAGTTTTCCCGCAAACCATAGCGACTAGCTAGTCTCAAAACAAAAGAGTTCTTTTTACAGTAGCGGGGTTGGGAAAGTAAGGAAAGTAAAGCCCGATGATTCTGTGGGAAGGGACGGATTTGAAATTCCTTTTTCCTTCCTTTTTACGC